>JBAJNP010008444.1:0-20251 GCA_036877545.1 Yasuhikotakia modesta
CCACAGGGGACGTGTGGAAGAATGAGCCATCTGAAATCTAACCTCACCTCTGTGGCTGCTTTACAATAACTTTTCATTGTATATTTATGCATTTCATTCTGCTTTCTTAAATGGCTGGGGTCAAATAATAACTACCTGTAAAGTATTGATACTCAAGAACTAAATGTAAATTAATGCTTAACCTTAAATCTAAACCGTTTTAACATGTGGTTGTTAAAACATCATGAGCAATTGGTGACGTGATCAAATGTAATAGAAATACGTTTCAGAAATGGAACAAGTTTCTACAAATTGATAAAGGATTGTGAAGGCAACCTTTATTTCATAAAACAAATATTGCACAACAAGAGCAGGAATGTATTAACCTATTAGGAAAGTAAACAATCGATTTTGAATTCATGTCGACTTCAAATTCATTTCAAAGGTTTATACTTTTTTGTTAGACCCTAGAGGGGGATGTTGGATGTTTTAAGATCATTTACTGAAAAAGGAAAAGAGAGGGAGCATTTTTCTGGCTCATCCTTTATATTTGTATGAAGAAAGCCAAAGCCTTTCAAAAACCTTGCTAGCTTCTACCACAGAAAGCGCAGTGAGCTGACTCTGGGTCAGGTCTCCAGAAAGTGCTCCTCAATGCTCCTCTGGAAAGCGGTCACCTCTGCCTCCCCCTGCCACCTCCACAGTCAGAAGACCCGCAGCTCCAAGACAAAGAAATAACAGATAAAGCTCTTATCTAGTAGACTGAGGCCGCTAACACAAACAGAAATAGTTTACTTCACAGCACGGCCTGTAGAAAGACCTCAAGCCTCCTGACAGGAAAGAGAAGCTCAGCAGTGAGTTTTTATCTGGGGAAACAGAGGGAAAATGTTTCTTTACACTTAGTGAAGAAACATTTTTATCATCACAGAGAGCAAGAACTATGTTACATAAACACCTCATCTCTCATGAAGACATTATCAGCAAGACTTTAACATGTGCCTGAATGAAGGTGATAAATCACATCTAAAGAGAAACTGCATGTCACAATTGCACTAAAACAAGACCAGAAACAAATAGCAAACATCACAGTTATTGTTGCTTCTATGTTTATGAGTTTATTATTGCTCAAACAGCAAATCTTTATATATATATTGTTTCGCTTTCATTTTATCTTCAATTCGAATTCTATCTTGGAATTCAAGTAACAGTGTTTTATTGTTTCTGTTGCCAAGCCTGAGGGTTTGTGTGATCACCAACTCTGACAAGGCAAAATCTGTCTGACATTACTAGCAGGGATCCTACAAAAATACTTTCCCCAACACAAGTCAAATAAGGTAAAAATTTCAAGTAAAATGGCAACGATTGCTACCGAACGCTGAACAGCCACAAGTAACTGTTTTTTCTGTATCTGAAGACGCAGTCTTTACATTGGCTAGTTCGCAGAAATCAATCTCCTGTCAAAATGGATTAACATTATTGACACTTAATGAAGTCAAACAGGATCGCTGCTTTATTTGCACGTGAAATATGTTTCAATTCAGGGTAGAACAGAGTCAAAGCCTTTAAGTTTGATCCCGCTAGAATGTTATGTTTGAGCTCATGAGAAAGACTTCTGTAAATGATCCAATCACAAAAGACTTCACCTAAAAATTCACTAACTGACAGCGATGCATAAATCAAACAAAAAAGAATGGCACAAATGACCTAATCTATAAACAAATTGTAGGGTTTATTCAGGCATTTGTTCTTACAGCCAACTGTCCTCAGTTTTCTCAACAGAAATGTCATATCATGCTCTGAAACATCAACAGTGAATGGGAGTACAGTACTGGTTTTACTCATCAGGTGGTTTCTCTTAAAAACATCAAAATGTCAAAAAATGATGAAATTGATAATAAATTCCAATCACTGGTCCTTCACCCCTGCCAATCGTGTTTTGAAAAAATTGTTCACCCAAGAAAAATCCCAATTCTATTTTTGTTCCAAACCTTTGAAATACAAAAATAATGTTGTTTTCTCACACTGATGTTGAATACAATTAAATCATACTGTGACCAACGGCTGTCAAGAATCTCTTTCATTGTTTTTAAAGAATCTAAAGGATATTAAAGATCTGCATGAACATCAAGCAAAACACTTTTATTTGTGTTCCTAAAAGGAAAAGATGTGAGTGTTAATCCTCACAGAAATTTAAATATTCAGTCAAGTAACATTTTACTGTCCTGAAGAGAACATGGTGAGATCATGTTTACTTGGGTTAACATAATAAAATGTCAACGTGATGGTTATGTTTCTCACTGTCTCAGAAACGTTTATTAAACACTGATGAAAGTGGCATGAGGAAGAATGAGATCTGACCAAAAGCTGAAATTTATACACCAGTAAAAACCAATTAGGTCCAAAACTTTCCACTTTCTATGAGATATCTAGAAGATATAGAGCCTTGGAATTCACCAGTGGTATCACATAAAGATTTCTGCAGCAATCCTGCACAAGAACATCAGCCACAACCTCCCACATACACCATCTCTGTTATACAATCCACCACTACAGAGGTATTCAAATTGAGAACATGCTGTCAAAGGATCTGTCTCAGTAGAGGGTGGCAAAAGTTTACTGTTCTTGCTTTAGTTCAAAGGTTGACTGACATGTGAACAATAAAAGCTGATTCATTTACCCTGTAAATGCACTATGTTCATAAAACTGAATGCCTAAATTAGTCTAAACTACTACTACAACTAAACTAGTTCTACAACACACAGACTACTAACCTTCAAACACAGACTAGACCAGCGCAAAGCATGCTGGGGAAAAAATGGTGGGAAAAAAATCTCCACAACCGATCATCCCCAAAAAATGTTCTGAAAGGCCATCTGTTTTATTTCTATTCAACTGCTGTATCTCGAACGGCGGGGCGATCGGTGTTATGTGAGAGCAAACACAGCAATTAAGCTAATTAAGTTCCTGCAGATTCCCTTTGATTTATGGCAGTCGGAGGAAGATGATTTCAGGAAACAGCGATTCTCTCCCTCCGCTGCGCTGCGGTGATGATGGGCCTTTAACAACAGCGGGAGTAAATGGATCCTCCAGCGTCTGTCACTAACCAGGGCCAGCATGGGATGAACAGGGTACCACGTCAACACGCTGACCCCAGCTGCCAGTCACTGCACGACCGAGTGCTGCGGTGCATTATAGCAAAAGAACAACAAGATGCAAAGATAGTGTAGGAGATCAGAGAATGGAAAAAAAACATGGAAATGTAGCTTAATTAAAGTGCAATGCTGTATTGCATTATTCCTAATAGCAATTAACAGCTAATTGACTGAATTATGGAATGTAATGTTATGTTACTTTTTCTCACTATCAGATGGCTAATGCTTTTGCCATTCCAAACCATCATGTTTTGCTAGCAGGTGTTTTGAAATCAGAAGTACCTTTTCGAAAGTGTTTGTCATCCTGACATAGTTTGTCATCACATTTTGTGTCTGTATTGTTCACAAACCACACACTAACTGCAGGGTTTACTCTTGGAATTTAGTTGTGCAACCTGCTCTTACCACCATTTTATAAAACACAAGCACAAAACACATGTCAAACAAACTATTTAAGATGTTGAGAGCCTGTGAACAGATGCTATAGGTATAGTCACATTATACAGATTTAGGTAAACCAGGAGTGAGCAAATGTCAAATTATTTCCCCAATGGCATAGCAGCCAACATGAAAAACATAACAATCCAATATCTTACCTAGTACAAAGACATCCAACACTGCAATTCTCAGTAACTCAACATCAGCTTGGCTATGCTTTATTCCACAATGCAAAAGAAACAAATGCTAACAACATGGAATCAGTTTTATCATTGACCTCATTAGTATATTTATGCTAATATAGAACTACAACCCCCATCATGCTCACAATCTAGAACTACAATACCCATCATGCCTCTGCATAATCGTTGGCTTCTGTCAACATGGGATAAAAAGAGATGTCAATATATAAACTAAATAAACAAATAACTTTATTAAAGTTAAAGGTATTTCTTACTTGAAGAGATGTAAGTTATGTATAGTAGGTTAGGCCATTTTAGGGTAATGAACATTGTTTTTTAATGCAATTTGTATATGTGTACAGTTAACTTAACAACATGCCAACATCAAACTTAAATGTTATGCCATGTATGCCATGTTTATGCCAATTTAAAAAAAGCAAGAAATGATGACAATGACTTTGGGTCAAATTGAATTACTGCAAGAAATAAACCCAATTTTTGTTGTTCTCATGGTGCATACTTTCCTCTGGCTGTCCCTTCTTCTAATATTTTTTTCAATATTGAAGCACATCCTTGCATCCTTTTCTCAGCTGTGTATGCAGCTGGGGATGCCTTCAGATGCAAAACAGCCCATCTGCAGCACACAGAAAGCCCTTCATATTCGAAACACAGGCCTCATCTGCTAATAATGGAAAGTGCTACTGTAGTGATGTTGTTCCATGCTGTTAAAGCGATTTAATGTTAGCAGTGGACATGGACGAGGTTTTGCTCTCTGTAGGAATGACCTGAGGAGCGGGTCTCTGAGGGTCTGGCTTAAGAAGATAGATCATTGGCTGGACAGCCAAGCAGCCGGGCCACAGCTGTGCCCTGTGGGACAAGGCCACACCCTCATCCTGCTTAGCAGGAACACACAGATGTGGGTCATCACACATCTGTTTCTCCATTGCTGCCCATATTCATTTTAATAACCACTCCCATAATCACACGGATTATTTGAATATTAGTGAGCGCATTTAAAGTTGCAGGCCGGAGTTTGGCTCGTGTGAAGAATAATGCAGGTCACCATATGTTTGGAAAGGTCAAGCCTTCCTCTAGCTGTACAAAGACTAAATCTAAAAACCCAGCTTATGTGTTGAATAGATTAATTCTGTAAACAATATTTTGTAGAAAAATAGTATCAATGTATCTATATTATGAATAAAAAACCAGGCTAACATGATGTAGACTTGCAATCCGTTCAGCTGTGGTATTCATAATATACTCAGTGTGGAACAGTGTCAAGTATCATTGTGTGTGTGTGTGTGTGTGTGTGCTATCCTTCCATTGAAACATATACACCACATTGCACATAGTCTCGGTATACACAGCATTCACAGCAAAAGTTCTTTATTATTGCCTAGAAAATCTGAGGCAAAATCGTCATGAGAAGAACTGTAATCACATTAGAAGTTTGCTTCATTTAACATGTCTGTATTTGCTTATCTTATGAGATGCAGAAAGCAGGTTTTTCCTAATAATCTACCACCAATGCACACTTCAATTAAAAGCACTAATGTAAAACATGTAAAATTATGCCTCTTCTGATTATTCTGCATTTCAGAAGCACATAATCCTTCCCTTCGCTGTCGTACACGCTCCCACACACTCCCTCCATGCTTTTCATTACCCTGTTTTTTCCTCCTAAGAGATCTATTTGTGGAAGTCATGGCCTGCCGGTGTTTATGGTCCTCAGTGGACCCTCAGCACTGTTACTGGTGATGTTCTCTGCAACAGCTGCCTCACCACACTGAACAAACCCCCCCCCCCCCTTCCCTCAGCACACTACAATACAGTTCAAAACGGCCCTTTTTGTATTTTTATTTCCTTTTTTGTTTGTTTTAATTTTATTTTGTTTCCAGATTCCAGATTTAAATTTCATTAAATACATTAATACAGTGTATAATACAGAATTACAGTTTGAATACAGTATAACACAACTCATATACACAAGGGACACACACAAACTGTACAGACAAACAGTGTAAGTGTAGAGTATAGAGTCTACTTAGCCCAGCAGCTGATGGGTGTACAGCAGCAGGTGAGAGAGAGAGAGAGAGAGAGAGAGAGAGAGAGAGAGAGAGAGAGAGAGAAAGAAGATCTGTTATGCAACATGTGAGATCCTGCTAATCTGCTTTTGGCCACCTGCATCTTCTGGACATGACCATCATCCACACACACATTAACTCCTACACACATACACACAGGTGTCACTATTATAGGTATAGGTCACTTATAAATGCATTCTTTAAGAGACCAGTAGTCTGGACTCATGCACTTACATGTGATTTAAGTATAAGACAAAAGATTAAAAAACATAGAGAAATAACCAGGTTGTAAAGTTAAGAGATTTCTGTACTTTCTTCAAATAAAGACCTTTTTTGCATTGTGACATTATTTTCATTGCAATTAAACACGAACAACAAATTTACCCTTAAACTATAGTAACATGCATCATTTTTGTGGTTTCCATTTTTAAATAATTTAGTAATTCAGTTCAGTAATTATTTAAATTAACTTTAAATGTGCTTAACTGCCAAAAAATAATGTCACATTATTATGTGTTTCTTAATATGGGATTAAACATGTTCCAGACATTATCCTGACAGGTTTTAAAGATTAACTCATACACAGTTCTGTTTTGTATTGGCTTTGGGTTTCAATGGCTGGACATTTTTTCAGCCACAAGTTTGCTGACTTAAGTTCATGACCTGCTGTATGTTTGATGTGGTTTTAACAGAGCCTGAATGCTTTAATGTAATAAAAATGCTTCTGTTTCAAAAGGCAACTGGAAATGATCTAATGTGACAAGCTGGTATCAATACAATATACTGGGTGCAGCACATTATGTCTTGGCCTGGTTTCAGCTGGACTGAAGGTGACCTATAGCCTAACTGCTAATCACGCTAATTGCATTTCACCCTAAATGACTTAAATCCAGTGTTTACACCTGGATCATGCTTTATTTGTTCCTTGTGTCAATGTGGGTCTGGCTAATTCCACGTGTTTGAGTTTACAAATCTCAGCTTTGATCTGGTGTAGTTCATTATCCTAGACAAACAGGGTCACCTGTATGTCAGCGGCATGATCATGATCGCATTACCCAGCAGGCGTACAACAACACCTTTGTCTTTCTCTGTCTGTCTTCTAGATACTAGCTGCATCTCCAGAGAAACCGGCTGCTTACCTTTTAATACCCACTGTCAGCTGAGCAAAACACGAGGGCGATTGTCCATGCCATTGATCTAAAGGGGTGTGTCTACAGATACAACACACACAGACACACACATACTGTCAGCTGCCAGCCAAACAGTCACCCTCAGAAGAGCCAGGGCAGCTAGTCGCTAAACCGCATCATTCTCAAGCTGTGCAGGATTTGAGCGGTTAGCAAGGGATCAAACACGCTACAGCTCATCTGGAGCTGCCCTGCCTGTTCGCGCAGTTGTTTCTGCCATGAGACAGGCTTTGTTCTGGGTTGACTGTTTCTTCTTTGTGCTTCTGGAAAAACAACATGGAAAACATTAATGCAAAGTGATAACAGACATTGCAGGAACAGGTTAGGAAGGATAGGGGATAGACAGCGCGGGCGCGAAGCAGGGGCTATTTGTGGCTTATCACATACAGTGGTGACAACATTAAATGTATGCAAATGGAATCTATGAGATATGTTTGTTACCATTAAAAAACTAGACCTTTACATTTTCTGAACACAATGCTGGCTGGTCCCCACAATGTAGATGTGTGTGATCTTTCTGAGGGAATTTGGTGCCCATTTTGGCAATGGTAGATTAACAAGAACACACACACCCATGCCAGTATTATACCTACTGGATTGTTTAAGGTCCGTAACAAACAGCATTGCTGTGTTACCATTAGACTCATAACTACCATCAATTTAGTCAAACTAAAAAAAAAAAAAAACTTGACAGTATTGAACAGTATTTGAACAGTATTTCTGAGCTCAAATTTTTTGATATTGTAAGATCAGTGCAAACCACAGTTTGGGCCTATACTGATTAAATGTATAGCCTGAATGCACTGTGCAAAGTGTAAGTGCATAGATATGTCTGCAAAATGCATAAATGTAGCTGAATAAATAACTGTGTTTAATGCTAATATATAAATGCTAAAAAAAAACTGCTTATAATTTCTATTAAGGAGCAGCCTCAACACACACTAATTAACACTCATTAGTTCATTATTGTCTGATGCTCTCCAACAAGCCCACAGATGTAACCAGGAAGTTACTGTACTCTGTCTGAGGTAATCTTCTGTCTAGTGAGCAGCCGTGCAGCTCAGCCAGGAAACAATGACAAACTGCAGCCAGACACATGCTGAGAGGTTGGACCACTGCGAGTGATAGAGTGATCATGATAATGAAGAGATATACAGGGTGTCAGTGGGGTGGCTGCGATACATTCATCTTTATGAGGATGCTTGAGATGTATATTAAACCACAACTGCTGTACACATGTATTGGTTCACATTATGAACTGTACTCTAACTCAGTCTGATGCTTGCAAGGAGATTTCTGCATCCCACCTTTTTACCACTTGCAGTCATTTCAGTCCAATGTTCTGCTGTGGAGTCATAAAGAAACATCTGCGTGGAGACACACAGCAACCCCAGAGAGAGAGAAAGAGAGAGAGAGGCAGATGACACTGGCTCAGCAGACATGATGAAAACAGCAGATTAGTGGGCAAAAGTTGACAATGATCTCCCACTAGAAGTTGTGAACACCATACGCCTGCTCCACCATTATCCTAAACACCCCCAACACACAGTCCTACCTAATGGTTTGTGTGCAACCATTGGAACGTTTTATTGCTCAGTCGTTTTTCTCTCATATGTCAGTCATGTTTTATTCTAACAGAAAGTGTCTCTCTAGTATTTCTCCTGAAATAACTTTTTAGACTAAGAAAGAAAGAAATTCAACAAACAGTCAAGAGCCTCAAGATGATTTAAACCTATTTAAAAAAAAATTCAAGATCTTATTGTTTGAATATTTTTATTACAAATATACACACATTTGTTATGCCAATTGCCATAATATTTATCTATATTGTAAAGAATAATAAAATAATATAGAATCATATCTATATTTAATATTAATTTTTTATATTTATAAAAATACATGTATTTTTTATTTTATCCTGATGGACTTCAAATATTGATGTGTGGGGCATTAAAACTCAAAATAGTTCATGTGAATAAATGCGAATAGCATATTTCAATTGGTCTTTGTAAGAATTTTAAGGGAAGTGTTTGAGAACCTTTGGTTTTAATTCTAAACTTTGCTACCTTGGAAAATTTGACCACAGTTTGTGTTGACGTCCGTTCTGAACATGTTGCAGAACTGAGTGAGATTACTAGGGTCTCAGGAGAAAGATTAAAAAACTGGTTAAGACAGTTAAGAAGCCCGGTGGCAACATCAGCATCAGTATGTTTGCCAGCAACAGATGTCTTTTTCATGTGTGTCCGTCTTCATCCTCATCTTCATCCTAACTACCTCTTATCCTTCTAAACTGCAGCAGCCATTGCTGTGCTGGTATTAGGGTCTCCAATGGCCCTTCACGCTGAGATCAGAGCAATGTACGGTCTAACGTTCTCAGATGTAGACCGTAAACCTCCTGTTCTGTGTGGGGATGCTGAAGTCTGCACCCATCTGCTCGGCCTCTGCCCACTAATCTGCTTCAAGCCACAGAGGGAGAGACACGCTGTGGATAACATTAGTTGTTGTAAGTGTACCGCCAGAGGTTGCACCCGAGCGTCTACTGTGACAAATGCGGTTTAGAGGTTACTGATTAAAATGGAAAGCTGGACTGCTTGCCTTGCAAGAGAAGCTGGAACAGACATATTAAAACTTTACAGGTGATATACGGTTCATATGCAACAGCAGTATGCATGTTTCAATCAAGCATGCAGCAACAAGTAAATATAAATGAGTATGGATTACTATAGCAAAGCTAAAACTCATAGAGCGCATTGTGGTTTGTGCATGTGGCTGCATATATGCAACCCGCAAAACATTAAGAAGGATGTAAATACTTACTTTTCTCAGTCAAACGTGGATCTAATCTCAGCCCAGCATTGACCCAACGAGTAGCATTTTTAAAAGATTTAGACCAGAACTTTAGCATGTCTGCCAAAAGCTGAACAGAGAATAAACACCACATGGGAACAGATGGTCATTATAATCATTTATAAGTTATTAGCACACATGATCCTACCTTAGTCTGTCTAATCCAACAGTGCCTGTTTTTATCTGTTTTATCTAAACGCACCTGCCGATATGACGGCCTAATGGTTCAATATGCTGCAACTCCTCATCTTGTTTTCTAGTGAGTCATGCAGCTGTTCCATCCAGGTTCAGGTGAATTGGGTGTCATATACATAAATGTGTAAATTGTTGCTACTTTTAATAGTGTAGGTAAATTAGGTAAATGCATTTGGGCCCACATAAAATGTGTAGCGCTGGCCAGTATATGTTTGCAGGTTGAAACAACGCTGGTTTTTGTTGGTTTAGTGTTCACCAGCAAAACTTCTGACCAATGATGTTTTGTTAGTTAAGATAGGTAGAAATCGTGGTAGAAACAAACATACATCAACTATATTGCAAAACTACTTCGGTCCAGTTAAACCAGCATTAGCTAACATAAAAATATCAGTGTAAGCTGATCTTTTAAGCAGGTACTTACTGTGCTGATGAAATAATTACTCTTTGCAGTGTATCTTATATCTTAAGATAAGTCAGCTCAGTATGTTCTGGATTAAGCTGTGAGAGACACATGCGTGAGGTAATACAGTTGCTTTTTTTCTCCTGATCCTGAGATGAATGGCAGGCAGATGAAGGTTTCTCTGTCATCTCCCATGTTGTCTGTGCAAACAAGTCTCAGAATGAACACCCCTAAACAGGTGTGCGCTGACGCCGGATGTCGAACAGCCTGCCTCTGTCACATGGCGAGGCAAAAATAGAGCCAATCAATGTCCCGCATGGCTACAATGGGTTTGTTTGTTCCGAGTGCCACAGCCTCAACACAAAGAGAATCGCTCCAATTTATGGCGCATGGTAACATCAGTTCATTTGTGGAACAAAATAGAGACGCTTTATTTTACAGTATCAAGGAAATCTATATGGCATTTAATTCAAGCAGCTACAAGCATCCCATGTAGCTCAACTGGTAGAGCACTGCATTAGCAGCGCAAAGGTTGTGGGTTTGATCCCAGGGAATGCAAATACTAATAAAAATATACACCTGGAATTCAATATAAGTTGCTTTGGGTAAAAGTGTCTGCCAGATACAACTTGTGTTGTATAGTCATCATCATATTTAGCCAAAACAATAAAACACCAAATTTCTGGAACTGAGATGTTTCACACAGCTGCCTAAAAAAATAAAGGGGACCTCACACATGTAAACATGTTAATTATGAATCATATTGTAGATTGTAATATTGTAAGTCTTAGAACTACATTGGAGCCTCACATAAATACCAGCATATGAACATGACACTCATTCTGTACCATGAAATATATCAAAGTACGATAGCTAAGAAATCTGATGACAGACTGAGGATGGCATCTAGCTGTGGTGGCGTGTGTGTTGTTGGGTTTCTGTAATGAAGTTACTGCTGGCAAGAGTAGAAGCAGCTTGTCCCCTGCTGCCAAAGAAAGAAGAAACAGGAAGCTTTTCTCTGCAAGACAGATGGATGCTCGTCCTGAGGAGAAGCTCCTCTCCTCCAGCCATAATGTCTCCTCACGAGGAGTCAAGAGAGGAGAGGGGAGAGGAGCAATGTGATACGTAGGGTTTCTGTCAGGTGGGGTAAGAATATGTCCGTTGCTTGACTTGACAGAACAGTGTAGATTCTGCACAGTGCTAGATTGTGATGTGGCTGTGATTGTACTGTAGACGTCACACGTGTTTTATTAGGCTAAGAGAACATGTGCCATGTGTGGTGGATTTGAGGCTCAGAGATTGGCCCACATCCCCGGGACCCTCACAGGTGTGTATCAACACAGTCGGATGCTCTCATACATACGAGCGACACATGGGAGCTGCAAACATCTGCGTTCTTACTTGATTGCAAATGTGAACTCGAAGCTACAACACAGAGCTGAAGAGAATATTTGAAACCAGGAATATGCTTGAAATCAATGTTGACCCACACCTTTATTGTGATTGGACAAATGGAACAATCTGCTTTGTTGTGGTACTTATTATGCCATATAGAAACAAGCAGCTAAATTTGATGGTTTTGCACATCAACAGAAGCTGTGTCTAGAAAACCTAGTTGTCAAAGTCATTAGCCAATCATGAACAAGCACTCGAATGTGCATCTGACATGCATGCATTTCAAATACGACTGTAAGTTAATTAAACAATACAAGCTTTTTGTTCTGCAAAAATCTCACAACTGACGGTTTCTGTTTTTCTGCTGCAATCTCAGTGTTATGATGCACACTTTACACAATCGCTGAAGTGTGTCAATTACAACAGCTTTCCCAGGCTGTTTTCCTCAACAAGCCTCAAAAACTACATAAAGAACAATATCAACAAACATCAAGGAAGAAGTGCTGGTGGTTGATTTTGAATAGAGCACAAATGAGTTGTTTTTAGTTTAGTGTTTAGTTTAGTTTAGTTTAGTTTAGTTTAGTTTTTAGTTTAGTTTAGTTTAGTTTTTAGTTGTTTAGTTTAGTCTAGTTTAGTTTAGTTTAGTTTAGTTATGTGGATTTATGTGCTTCAACAATTTAAAAATAACAACAAAGCATTATAACATGTTTGACTGCCAAAGTCTAAACACCAGCAATCTAACATCACATACTGTATTCACTGATACTGTATTCACCAAACACACAAATGCTACCATACTGAGAACTCAAAGTCTCTGATCTGCAGAGCAGCAGCTCTCAGCATGACGCACAGGTAAAAATCCCTCCTATAGCCAGATGGGCCTCACGATTACATATGAAACACAGATCTGCACAAATCCTGCATCTGCCCGGACGTAACAGAAGTGCAGAGACATCTATTGCCACAGAGAGAGAGAGAGAGCATGAAACAAAAAGAGAGCAAAAGAGATAGAAACAGAAGGAGGGGGCCGCGTGCTACAGCTGGCACAGAACTCACAGCGCCAGTTGCCAGTGTTGCAGAGCTCCTTAACAACTTCACAGGCTGCAGAGAAGGGCTTTAAAGTGTCCACATGGCCTCTGCAGCAGGGCTTTAGAAGGGTTCTGCTCAGCTCCCTTCACCAGCTGCTGCTGGGGACACCAGTGTGTGTGTGTTTGTGTGTGTGTGTGACAAAAAAAACTAATCTGTGCAAAACAGAAAGGGTGTTTTCAAAGGGAGAAAAGAAATACACTTTAAAACCCCAGTGATTTTTAACAACTGTTGACTATGTAAAAATAAACTCATCATGATGCTATCAACAATGCTAAAAACTATGCTAAAAACAATTCATTTGAGTAAAACAATGTACATTATGGGAGTGGTTACATAAGTGCATTGCTGTGCAGTTCTGAAAGGTACCCAGGATGTTTTGTGTGGTTGCTATGTGACTATGTGACACAAAAAAATAGATATAATCTACAAATGTCTTTTAATAGAACTATAAATGCTTAGAAGAGTCTGTTCATAGCACCAGCATTCAATGGTTATGTTTATGGTGTTAAAAAAAGTTTTTAAAAAGTTGCATCAAAGTTTAATTGTCTCACAGCTTCTCTTGATTTTTGATCTACCAACATGAACATATATATATATGATCCGAGGCTTGGACCAATTGGATTCCTTCACACAGCCTTATTCCATGTGTGGGGGAGATTTGATTGGAGGTCAAGCCTGCATTCTCTTTTGCCGCTTTTTTTCCTGAATGTTCTCATCTCACCAGGATCATCTAAAGATGTTCTTTACAAAGCATATTTCAGTAGCCTTATGACAAAAGAGGGTTTGTGGGGATCACAGTGTATTCCCACCATCTCTATGCAAGCCTGGGCCGAACTCGCTGTGGACATTAGCATTTCAAGGAGTTTCCATTAGCGATGGCAAGAAAAGCTTCTCTCTGTGGGGGGAGATCCATTTTGTCCTCTTTTCCATTCCAACATCTGTTCTAACCTTCAAAGCCAGAAGGGGAACTAGATAATGCCAAAGAGTCTTTTGATTTACAGTAATGACACCACTGACCAAGTTTCTGTTAAGAACGGGGGGTGCAACAAAATGGCAGACAAAAACAATCTTGTGGCGTCTATAATAGGACAGTTCTCAGTTCTCTCAGGAAACCATCAGAGGTGCGTTTCCCACCAATTAGAACGCACAACTATGTATTTGTTGAGAACAGATAGAGCCACATTTTGGAAACTTTTAAAGGAACTTTATAATGGCTCAGTTTGCTTCAAACATAGTTTAACTTGTAGAAGAGTTTGATTTTTACAGAGAAAAAGACAATGATTTGGAAACATTTGGTTTTAAAATAGATGTTTCATGTATGAAAATTATTCTTTTTAGTTTCTGTGCATTTTTATGTTATTAACCTTAAACCACTCAAATTAAAARAATATTAATAATTGAGTAGAACGAGTTTTTTTTAAGCGAATTTGAATGGCTTGCTAAAATAGTTTCTGCAAACAATTGTAACAAATTCAAATTAGCTTTAAAAACTAAAATCAGTTTGTTTGTCATAATAAATGGTTATGATAGTTAGGAAAGAGAACAAGCACAGAACTTTCAAAACAATAGTGTTTAATTTTTCACTAATAATACATCATTGTGATTCCTTATGTTTAGTGCACATTTATTCAAACATGTACTGATATATGTACCAACATATATGCTTTTAAAAATGCAAACACAATATCAACTACTCAGAATACGCAGCACATGCTGTATGTAAGGAAAGAGAGAGACAGTTGACAAGAAAGCGGGGGTCTTGATCCCCAGCCCATCTGCCCGCTCACTGCAGTCTGCTGCTCAGGCTGGACTGAAGTGTGTGGCAGGAGGTCTGGTAGCCGCACAGACGCTGCATGGAGCTAAACCCTCCATGCTTACGGCTCAGGAGCTGAGCCATTACACACAGCCTGAGCGGCCCACTGTCAGGAGCCTCCAGCCCCACCTGCCACAGACTGAACTCTGAGGAACCAGTCAGAGTTTTGCTCATGTATATGTTTTGCATTTTAGGAAATATCTTATACTGTAAATTTCAATGTTATAAAAAAGTTACCATCCAATTTGTTTGTCATCCACATAGAAAAGCACTATGCTGAAAATTCTGATCTGACAATGGGAGACTCTTTCTAACAGAATTTACTGTACAGACAATGACCCAAACACTCATTCTCTATTGTGTCACCCTGTACTGTCATTCAAATGCACAATACTGTGCTTCAAAAGAAATGTTAAATTAAAAATGGATGCTAGATTACAATGCATAAAAATATTTTGTAGTATTTTAACTTACACTTTTATGTCTTTATGTCATTATTGTACAAAGATTTACCAAACAAGTTCAACAATGTGATGTGATCGAACTGAGAGTCTATTGAGTTGCAGGTTTGAGCCACCTGCACTGACCACCTGGCTGCTTTGTTTAGGGATTTCATTGTTGTGGGCTGTGGGTGTACAATTCATGCTCCTTTAGGACAATGAACTAACCCTCACATTTTTCATCTCTTGTGATTGTAGGACAAACATGTGACCCGTCCATGCCAAGCAAGGTGGCATCTTCTCTCGCAGAGCCACTGTGGTCTGACAGACTGTGCAGTTATTTCCCCCTGTGTGGTCCAAACATGAACAAGCCTTAAGTCCTGCAGACTACAGTTTTAGTGTACAATTTATCTAGATTTTAGTGATTAGATTAGATTTTAGTGTAAAATCTAATCATTTGCTGTCAATCTCTGTGTGTGTGTGCGTTTGCTGTCAATCTCTGTGTGTGTGTGCGTGCGTGCGTGCGCGTGCGCGTGCGTGTGTATGATACCAACCAGATGTTTAGGAAACATACGTTCTATCACCGGCAGTTTCAACTAAGAAAAACAAATGTACACTTACACACATTGGGCATTATGCAAAAAGTAAAACAGTTCCAGTGGTCCAGCTAGCTCATATTACTAGATTCATTTCTTGCTGTAATGTTGCATTGGTTTTATACTGTGAATTTTGTCAGATGTAATTTTTCATTTTGTGACATTAATGTGTCTAAGAATGTGTCTTGTCTGACATACATACAGTCACAACATACAAACACACAGACAAAGACGCATGCTTGTATACGCACATACACACAAACACACACGCATACACATGGCCAGATGGGCTTCAATACTACAGCTTAGTTTAATGACAAAGAACCCTCAATCTGGACAACATGGGTGGATTTAGCTATCATTTAAAAAGTCCATCTGTGAACCGTTTCAAAGACTTTCTTACAAGGTCCAAAACTACTTTTTGACACACCTGTCAGTGGCAAGTAAATTGAAACATTTGCTGGCTAAAACTGTATTTTGCATCATTGAGAAAGATGTGTGTTCACAGATAAAAGGGTTGACAGACTTTTTTTCTGTTTGCAAATGCTTTCACATAATAAACGTTTGACTGAGACGATGTCACGCCTTACAGTCATATCCTAACATGTGATATGTTACAATGAGCGGTTTATTTACTGAGTCTGCTGTAGTCTGAGCCAGCCGGGTAGCAAAGAGAGAAACAGATAGACAGACTGACAGCTAGGAGATAGACTAGCTACCTATTTATAGCCCCGGCCATCTGTAAAAGCTCCCTCTTGTCTTTGGTCATCCTGTTCACAAAGGCTGGGAGGCAGATTCCAGCAGCAGCCGTTCCATTCACTATTCATTCCAGGACCCGGCAGCTCCATATGGATCCGGCCCACTGCTGGGCCCAGGCAGGCTCTGTTTTCCCTGGGATTGACATGGTAATGGAGCTGTGGAAGAAGGAGCTGTTCTGGGATCAGGCGAAGACAATGGCCTCTTAGCCTTCTGCTGATGGCAGCTCCTTCTTGCACAGCTCCCAGGTCAGCTCTCTCGTTCTTCCGGCCGCCCAGCCGATCTGGGAGCACTATGGGCATCTGTGAAAGGCTAATGACAGGCTTTTATGTTTGGCCAGCTTTATTATAGCCCCACTAACCCTGTCTGTCCATCCAAGCAGTGTGTTTCACAGTGCATCTGCGGCATCTCTACACAAATAATCTCACTTGCCCACTGAATGTTTTATGTGCCATACAGACAGAGGTAAGAGAATTTTAATGCTGTTTGTTGCCACTGGAGCACTTTTAAATAAACCAATACAATGTTATGCCTGACATGTGCCTACATCCAGCTAACCGGAGACATTCTCAGAATGTAGGCTAGCATTCTTTAAACGTTTTCTCAAAATTATCCAAAACATTCTTTCAGTAACATTAGCAGAATGTTTTCTTGACATTGTATAATTTGTCAAAAATGTAATACTTTAGTTAGTGGGACATTGTAAAAACGTTACAGACTTTTAAAAAATGCATGCCCAACACTGTACACATTAATAAATTTATTATATAATTAATAGTATAATAAATATTGAATATATGAATGCATATTACAACAGCATCAACAGCATCTTGAAATCAAAGCTGATTCAGAAGTGAAATCGCTTCAGCAACTCACTGGTGAAACAGCATTGGACTCAGTGTACAGGGATCTGAGAGTATTACTATCTGGAGTGACATGGAACAGCACGTGTCACAGCCTGCATCCCCTTCTCTTTCTCAGATCCCCTTTCACACACCCAAAGGTCAGTGTGACTGTGCAGCATGGATCGACCCATCATGGGTCCTCGGGGAAGTTTGTGTGGAGGGGCTCCGTGCAGAGTGCAGACACGGCCAAGACCCTCTCTGTCAGCTTTCCATTGTCTCCTGATCTGTCCTCACTGATACCACTGGACAGCTATTAAAGAGGCCCTTGAAATTCCTTAGAGGCTCACTAGCATGAATAATTCATAAAGACATTGGATGGGCGGTACGGAGGCGGAACCAATAATGACAAACACTGTCTCTGTCAGTGTACACCCACCTCTGCCCCTCCATATAACACACAGCAGAAGAATCAATACACCATGACATTAGCCAGCATTGATGCTCTCCTGACCCCATATGCTTTTTGTCACATGTGGCAGTGATGGGCTAAGGCAGAGAAACTGAATGTGTCACAGTAGGTTCAGCAAATCAATATGAATTAAAGGTTAGATCTAATCAGGCTTTACTAAACTGTATTGTTGTAAAACCGCAGTAAAGATATCAGTGCTGTCTTGTTTAGTGACTTTAATTCAGCTAATTAATTGGGCTGCATACAGATGTTAGAGGAGTTAACAGGAAGCAAATAACAAAAGCTGCAAATGACAAAAGCTACACTCAACTTAAGTAGCTCAGCTGGTAGGCCATGGCACTCGCAACACCAAAGCATGGGTTCAAACCCAGAAAGCACACAAAATTATCTGCACAAACATTTAAACTACATTTAAAAGTCAATCATTCACATGGATGCTATAACAAAATGAGAAGCTAAACTATTTATTTGAACACAAGTAATAGTTTACACCAGGGAGTTGTTGTTTATTCCAACTCATTTAGAAACAAAGTGATACGTGTTGAATGAAATCCCCTTATGAAATACTGGCAGACAGCCATTATGTATTTCTTCAGCCTGGACGCATACACAGCTATGCCATTCTCTTACTGCCACCACAGCACCGCAGAGAGAGCTGAGCTGCATAAGCCCTACTATAAATCCTGACTGTGCCAGTTTACAACACTGTATGTGTCAAGATGATCAACACAGGTTTGTATAATCCTGCAACCCAGAGCTCTTCTCAGACAGTGTCATAGCATGATATTACAGTGGCTCACTATAAACCTAATGTTTTGTCCACCTCAATGATTAACACTCTGTTTGTTCTCTGCACAAAGCGCAGCCCTTTAACATCCCAGCCATTGCTGTTTGAAAGCCTGTACTTTAATTCCATTATCGTATTATTCCAATCAGTTGCAATAATCTACCATCACACTAAATGCAGGTTCTCCCTGCCCAAACAACAGGGTGTGTATTCCACATCTTAGTCATTGGTTCGAATGGGCAACTGTCATATTATTAAATGTATAGTAATAATGGACGGCTTTGATTAGAAAGCCTACTACAAATGCCTTTGGTTTAATTGTATAAAAGCTTTTATATTTTCTACCAGTATTCATACATTTGGTCAGTTGAAGGAGTGTTTAATACAAGATAGGCTCTATATCCTATAACTATAATTTGTGAAATTGGTTGTTTTTTGCTATTTTTAAAGGGATGATTTGCCACAGATGCTATCGACAGGCCTTATGTTAAAAATTAAAATAACCTAAATTTGACCCAGAACATTTTTTTAAATATAGCATGTGTGGCATATATTCAAGGCTTCGTTTTTTGTCATTATGAATTCATAGTACCACATATGGCTTAAATAATTTAAAATCAATACCACAGTGTTCCATTAAAGCTCACATCAACATGTTTTTATCATAAAGAGGCCAAAAATAACATTTTCACTGATGGTCGTGAGAGCAGAGCCTTACACACAAACCCCCAGACCCCTCACTTGTGTAAAATGCTCTCCAGCTATAGTTTCTTTCAATAATAGTGAGAGAAACTAATTCCCCATAGACTCTCTCTTCCCTGTGAGCTATATTAAGAGATGAGATTGAGTAAGAATCTCACTGACAGCAGAAGCCAGTAGGGAAGTGGCTTAAGAAAACTACAGAGTTCACAATCCAGCACACAGACTCCAGCGGAGAAAGAAAATAAAACCAAAGCAGTCTGAGGAGCAGAAACTGCCACAAAAACCAGAAGGTTGCATATCAGATTAGTCTCAGTTAGTTTCAGATCTCCCAAATACACTCTCAATTCCCCAGTGACCCTGAAGACTAAAGATATTTGGACTGAGAAAACACTTTTTCAGGATTTCTCTTCCTCAATAACACACGCTCTTCTCTTTACTGGTTTCTCTGTACTGTTACGAGACACTGACACTGTATCACTGTTTTATTCTCCATTCATTTAGATTAATCCAGAACACAGCAATATATAACTTTTATTGGACCAACTAGTTCAAATTATAAATCACTATAAAACTTGTAAAATTATTAGAATACAGGTTAGAATACAGTTGCACAGTTGTTGAAATATAACCTGGGTGAGTTATAACAAGCAAAAGTCATTGAATATGCCATTGTGATTTTCTTAAAAGATTTTTCTTTTTATAAAAACAACTTAGAAGTGTCTGTGTTCTCACTTTGGAGTGTTTATGTAGATGTTTGAAATCTACATACAAAAAACTATTACACAGAAAACATGCATTTATGCAGTTTGTTCAATGACAGCCCTGTATTTACCTAAATATAGACCCTGTGTGTATTTTTAAAAGACCTAGACAACTGTCTATTACATAAATAGACACA
>JBAJNP010008445.1:0-20246 GCA_036877545.1 Yasuhikotakia modesta
TATATATATATGTGTGTGTGTGTGTGTGTCTGTGTATATATGTGTATGTGTGTGTGTGTGTGTCTATATGTGTGTGTGTTGAGGCGGGGTTCTGGTGAGCATCCAGTTTCAGTTCAGTGACCATCAGCTATATTTCTGAATAACATTCCCAAAACAGTCCAGCACTTTCAGTGTGTACATAAGTGACAGAAATAGAACAGAGCTATAATTAACAAAACCCACGTCTGGAGCGTCTGACGGCCGTCAGGACTCCAGCGGTCGACGCTCATGTGAATAACACAGTCTGCTCTGCGCTTTCAGTCTGTACAGAAACCGTCTGTAGAGAAACCGCAGTACAGACAGTGCCAGTGTGCATTCACAACCTCTGGAATTACAGCACACAATTAACATCTCCTCAGGGCCGTAATCTAGTCTACATGAAAACCATACAGCTCTCCTGAAACCGTACTGCTCTCCTGAAAAGTTCTGGAAATGGTGTCTGTGTTTTTCAGTGCAAATAAGAAATCTTCATGAAATTGAATTAGGTTGTTTTTTAAACAGTATGAAAAAACAGTTTCAGAGAATCTTAAATGTGTGTTTTATCTCACGTTTATGCATTAGACAGACACTTTTTTCCAAAGCAATTGAGGGTCTACATTTGTGTCAGGGCTTGTGTCCCCTGGAATCGAACCCACAACCTTTGCGCTGCTAGCCAGTGCTCTACCAGCTGAACTACTGGAACACTATGAAATGAACGTCCAATGAAAATATTCCAGTGCAGAATGAGAAACAGTGACATCAGTCGTGTTACGAGTCGATGGGATTTCCTGCGCTGTGTTTAATGACATGTATCTGAGTTTAGCTTGAGCTCTGGTATTCAGAAGCTCTGTGTGCGCGACCGGCGCTTGTGATAGAAGCTGACTCACCCGTTTGTCAATGTCATTATGTTGCAGCTGAACGAATCTGGCGCTGATAGCGGCGATGTAGCTCTGCTGGTTGGAGAAGGCCACCCGTCCCGCCCCTTTGGGGTATTTGAGTTCTGGGTCAGTGTCGATGCCAGCGTAGCAAACGCCCCCATAGAGTCTGTCCATAATCATAGCCAGCTCCACTGAACACACACAAACGAACACACAGACACACACAGACACACACACACCCATGGTAGGCAATTTTGCAGTGGCTAGCAATAGCAAGCTAGCAAGATCCAACCCTTCTTTCCACCAAATAAATATACTTAAAATATAAATAATAAACATAATATTTAAAAACAAATAATATATATGACATATATTTATACTAAAATGTCTAATATATGTATATATACCATTTTAAAAAGCAATTGCTTAAAACTAAACGCAAGTTTAAACTAAACTTTTAAACTAAAACCTTTAAACTAAACGCAAGTTTAACAGTATCAGATGGACAAATGTAGATTCATCAACCGTAATCTGACACATTGAGAGGGGTTACCTGCCCGCAGAGGCCGCGGAACCCCCCCCACAAAGATGGTCTTGCGTGGGTCCAATGGCTGAGAGCCGTCCATGACGAAATCACTGTCACTCAGATTCCACGGGCGAATCTGGACCTGAGGCATAGAAACAGCTGATTTGCTGCCTCTGATACAGCAAAGTAGTTCTTCAGAAACAGCCCCACACAGACGCAATGGTGCAGAAATACTGATGAGCTCACAGCTGTACATTACTAGTACAATTTACAACGACTTCAAACGCTCCTCAGCCAATCAGAATGAAGGACCAGATGTATTTACATCATCTCATGAACTTCTGTTGTGAGTCTCAGTGGTCGGTGGGCTTGTGTCACTCACTGGTTTGTCTTTTATAGTGGGGCTGGAGACACACAGGTAGAGTTTGCCGTCCTCCTCGATGCAAGCATCAATGAGAGCCTGGACTGAGCTCTCCTCCTGAAACAGCAGGAAGGCATAACCTGCAGGAGAACACAAAGTACGAGAGCTGAAGCGTGTCTGTGGCTGGTCAACAGGTTAGAGGTGAGATGTTTCAGATGATGTCTGCTCAGATGACGCAGCAGGAAAAGAGAGAGAGACCTTGAACACATATCTTCTGGTTCTCAGATGTCTCAAATCTTTGATTTACTTTGATTCACATTCAAACTTTAGATTCAAAGGTTTCATGAAGATCATGATCTGAATTTAGATCAGAATTAAATCACAGAGGAAATCTCAGTTCATTTGTTATGAGCTATAATTCCTCTTTTATGATGATCTGGGCAAAACCAATGAGCTTTTTAACATAATCAATATTTCAACAATTTAATAATTAATAATTTAATAATGTATTAGTTAATTTATTCATATTACTATATACAATGTAGTTAAAGGTGCATTTTTATTTGCACTTAACATTTTATGATAAATAAAAATCTATCAGTTATGTTCACTGTATACTGTACAGCGCCCTCAACGTTTCGGTCAGTCCCAGCATTCTCTGTGTTCTCTGTTGTCTTGACTTGCGTCATTATATAAAAGTGACGCTGAACGACACACAGACACTTAAAGTGTAAAATGTTGAGCTGACCTCAGTTCTGCCTGCAGTGAGTCATTTACACATCACTGCACGGAAACATGAGCTGTATCTTCTATTCACTCATTCACTCACTCCTGAGTCCAGACCCACAAATACACGTTATTATACTAATCACAAATACAATGACATCACAACATACCTGGACACATCTGAATGCACAAACGTCTTTACATTAAATAATATAAAGCTGGAAAAATAAGCATGAGGTTATTACGAGCTACAAGCAAAACAAGTAAAAAAAAAATAACAGTTTTGGTCTAATTTGAGGTTTTCACAAACTTGAGCTCATTAATCCCTCTTCTAGTGATTCCAGTGTTTAAAACAGCAGTTAAACATTAAAAATCTGCTTTATGTTTTGTTTTCTGAGAGGTGAACCTTCCTAAATCTTTCCTTTGTTTTAATAACCATGAAAATTGCATTTTTTCTGCTCTTCTCGTAATGACTTGCTTAAGTGTTGAAGACAGATGTAGCTCATTTATCTTTGGTCAAAATAAACCACACATTGTTTTTTTTTATTTTGGTTTTAAATGACTGTGAAAATAACAAAAACCCGTGTTTCAAAATGAGCTCATTGTGACTCATTTTGCTCATCCGACAATCATGCTGTTGCATTAACTGTCAGATCATGTGAAAAGTTCCTCTGCTCACACAGTCAAACTGATAAACAGGTTTTTGGCCTGTCATGTAGGAACTTTGACTCACTGCATTTTATTTGCTTAAAAGTGAATGTTTATCCTTAACTGTGTAAATCTACCGGTGTTGCCAGTGTGTGATGTCATGCACCTGCTTCTCAGCACAGTTGTGGATTTCCAAATTTTCCAAGTTTCCAAGATGGAAATTCAACTTTAAGTGCCGTTCGATTCTACTTTTCCAAACAGGAAGAAGAAAATTCAGACCTTATGACTTAAAAATTGCATAGAAATGACTCTGGGTCCAGATTGTTCAGAAGTAATTGCAAAAAACAAAATCAGGACTAAATGAAGTTAGTCCTGATTAAAATTCTATTATAATGTAAAACAGATGCAACATTGTTTGATATTTGCTATTTAATGTTATGACATTCATTTACATTTACAAGCAGCCCTTAAAAGATATTTACAGGACTTTTATGTGATTTGCATGACTGTTCATCCCTGTAGAATTATATTTTAGTATAGTTATAGGAATATGTTGCTTTCATAGTTTCCATTACATGAAGTCTGTGCTCTGAGACACCTCACATGTTTTTGTGTGTGTGAGAGTTTAACCACATATTGGGGACAAATCTGTACCCAAGAATCAACAAATCCAGACAAACACGAGCAAAACATCCTTTTAGGGACGTCCTTATTTGTTAAAACCTCATAAAATAGTAAAAACAACATTTAAATTGTAAAAATGCAGAAAGTTTTCTGTTAGGATTAAAGTGTGGGTTAGGTTATAGTGTTTATAACTAGTTGTGTATAAAAACAACAGAAGTCTAAGAAATGTCTTCATTAAGATAGACGAGTAAACACGTGTGTGTGTGTGTGTGTGTGTGTGTGTGTGTGTGTGTGTGTGTGTGTGTCGCACAATGAAATGCAGTTGGTCTCTCCCTCCAGGTGTGTATCTGTAAGTACTTGTCTGTGTGCGTCTGTGCAAGCTACATCAACTCAACACCTGGAGGCAATTTGAACTGATAAGGACCAACGTGACGCACAAAACACAACAGCCTCCAGGTTTACTGGGGTGTAAAAACACTGACCAGCATTCACACAATCATTGGGTTCTGAAAGCGAGATCAGATTCGCTGTGATGTCATTGTTGTGTGTGCTTAGGGGCTTGTGTTTTACAAAAAGTACTTTTATTCTAATTTCACAAACAGCGTCAACAATAGATTATCTGGTCCTAGGCTGCTATCAAAACATTAATCTGATGTTTTGCTCGTGTTTGTCTGGATTTGTTGATTCTTAAGAATCTGCTTAAGAATACTGACCAATAGCGTGAGACTGGGGCGGGACAAAGCGGAGTGTGATTTTAAAACTAATTTATTTTGCAAAAACGTTTGGTGGTGACTGTCTGATTCAACAGCTGTTTGTGGTTCCTCTGCTGTCTGTGTCACCTGCTCTCATTTTCCTTTAGGTTCTTGCCTGAGGATTTATGAGGTTTCATGAGGTTGTCACAGAGAACCGGTCTACGTCTGATCTGTTAATCGTTTAGTGAAAGAGCCACACGAGAGATGATGTCATGATGTCATTACCTTTAGGGGGAAAATAAGATTTGCTTTCTGCTTTATGAGGCCAGTCCACCACCAGATGTCCATAGCGACGGAAACTGTTGGTGATCTCATCTGGAGAGGAAAGGGAAAGTTTTTAGGTCAAAAATTTGGATTTCATTCTCGCTATTATGAATCTTTGCCTTAATGGAAGAAATGCAAAAAGCGGATGTGAGTGTGTGTGAAAAAAAACATATTTATCCAATGGGAATTGACAGGCTAATAAAAAGTAGACATGTGTGTTTGTTGTGATGTCATGTATTTGCAAGGAACTGATTGGCTAATAAAAATTACACTTGCGTGTCGTGTACCTTCATCAATATCAGGTGGCAGTCCGCCCACAAACACCTTCCTGGAGTATCGCTCCATCCTCTCTCCGTTCTGACAGCGGGTTGGGGGGCTCAGGCCGGGCGTGAGGGGCTGGTCGCCATGACCGTCGTCCAGGAAACCATCCTCAAATGGAAACAGTGAAGAGCGACCTGAGACAGGGAACAAAAGAAACGATGGAAGACACGTGACAGAAGAAGGAAAGAGACACAACAGAGAAACTCATTAATGACATTTATGTCAAAGCCACGAGAAAACTGACTAAAGTTAATCCACTGACAATTACGACCATTTTATTTGATAGGGTTTCAAAACAAATTGATTAGGCGTCTTTAAAAAAATACTCATTAGTGAATTGTTCTCGTGTTTAAGATCTCAGGTTAAAAACACATCAGTTTTTGTTTTTTTTTAAAGTCACAAAATAAAGATTGGTAACAGGCTGCTGTACACACCAACATGCACATGAACAGAATTAGTCCAACACTCACAATGATGGACGCCACAAACTCACAATTCAATCCACGTCAATGTGGTTTTTTACTTTCAACTTGATTTTAAAATAAAATACAAAACTCAACAGTGATTTAATGCTGATCTGATTTGCACTGGCTGCTGGATTTCTCATGCAATTATCAGCATTTATTGCTGTAAGAAAAACGGATGATCACGGCGGTTTGAGACCGTTTTTAAATTAAACTCCAAAGCAGCGGCTGTTAACTGCTGGGTTAGGAAATGAGCTGCAAAATGATTCCTCTGACACGTCTGCAATGACGACAGATGCAACAATATTCAATTATTAGAAAACAAAGGGCAAAATTAACAACCAGCTTGAGCGAAAAGCCGCACCAATCCTGCAAGCACAACACAAACACAAGACGAGAGGTTACCTCTTCTGCGACCATATGTCCTGGCTGCTCGAGAGAGAGAGAGAGAGAAATGAGGAGACAGAGAGAAAGAAAGAAAGAAAGAATTAGTGATAGCAGAGAGAGCAAGAAAAAGAGAAAGAAAGAGCAAGACATGGCAGAGGACAGACAGACAGAAAAAAGACAGACAGACATGGGTTTTGAGCAGACCGTGGGAACAGTCACCATAGCAACAGTGAGCAAACATATCCTCACCTGACCACCAAACTTCAGCTCAAAGTAACTTCAGGATATGAAGGTAAGACCCAGAACTATAGTGACATAACAGCTAAAAGCTACCACATGTAAAATATTATATACAGAGAAGTGATTTTAAAACCAAAATCTCTTCATTTCAGCAGCTTGACATTCGATTTAAACAATGCCAAGTTTGTTATTTATGTAAATCCATAAGTCACTGATTTCAGGTCAACCACTAACCCTTTGTAAACATCAGTGTCAGAGGTCTGCACTGATCCAACTACAGCCAATATTTACTGCTGTGTAAGAGCTTGTCTTTCCTACAAGCTGCATTTCAAAACACTCTCCTGAAAAACACAGATCTGCCTTTTTCCAGCTCCAGTTGTGTGACATTTTCCAAAGTTGGGCAAAAACATCAGCTTTCATTAAAGCAGTCTCTGTTTACCATCTTGGACACAATGTGCAGACAGAAACATCTAACTGGTGGTATCAGGGGGTCTTAAACTCTTAGCAACAATGAAAGCAGAGAGAGTTACTATGTGTCCTGAGTCAGTAACCACCCAGCGAGACATGCAGGGGTTTTTGTTCCAGAGTGAAGCTACAGAAGTAACTTTAGACCAGCGGCAGAATTCAAGTGACTGGTCTAATAGAGTTTCTCTTTCTGGTAAAGAATAAGCCTGTCACATTTTACGAGGATTCGAGACTGAGGAACAGCAATTAGAGCAATTCCCTCAGGCTGATATTGAATGCAAGTCGTAGCATATTGCACACAATCTTAAGAGCTCTGGAAACGACACTGAGATGGTGAGAAAGAACATTGAGTCCATGCTCAGGTCAAGAATCAAACACGGGGTTCTTCTAAGCCCAGTGTGAGATTAACACTCGCCGCCAACCAAACCGTTTCCATATTGGTGGCTAGCTTCTGTTTGTCTGACTGCCACTGCGACAGGCGATCTGTGGAGAACCGTCAATGCATGTCTGCAACAAGTCATATGATTAGAATTTAAAGAACAGACAAAAGTCAAAGGGTGCCGAGTCGATCCAGATTGAGTCCTGATCCAGTTTGGATTTTGAACGTGTGTGAATCGAAAGTTAATTGAAAAAATCATGGGTTTGATCCTCAGGAAATGCAAATATTATTAATGTACAGCTTAAATGCCTGTAAAGTCAATAAAACCCTCAGTAAATGTGATATTTGGATCATCATTTTGCGTTAATTTGTTAATCTCGGGTGAGTGTAACTTTCTTTATCAAGTACGTTACAGTTGTACTTTCGTAAGACTTACATCTTGCAGCCTGAGAAACTTCAGACTTCATACCAACAGACATGGAAACTATTCTTCCAGTTAAATTGTCTAAATTAGGGGTTTTGAAGGTGGTCACAGCCCTGCCGGCCTCTTCCTGTGTAAGTCCCACCAAACGGCATCTATAAACCACACCAGCCTCAAACATTCTGCTCGAAACGTTTCAGTGGTGAGCGAAAACTCTGTCTGACTACAACCATTGGTTTGGTCTGGAGTTATCTCTGTGACCCCCAGGTCAAAATGCTCCTGTTTTTTTCTTTAATGTCTGTTTCTCCTGCTACAAACCAACTGCTGAGGTGTGTGTTAAATGCACCTCAAGTTAATACATTTTAATGTTAAATGCTCTCTTTCTTTGTAACCTGTTTTGGATAGAAGTGTCTGCTAAATGAGTAACTGTTGTTTAAAAGTCTACACCAAAAATATGGGATTTAAAAAATATATATAAAACAATAACTGAGCAAGATTCATTTCCAGGTCAGGAGTCAAACAGAACATATAAAAATATTCATCACTTGGTTCTACATTAATAATGCTAACAAGTATAAGTTATTACAGGGATTTGAGTGACAGATACTCACTGTTCAGTGGTAAAATATGTTCAGCTACTGGATGGTGAAAGTTAAACCCCATGCGACCTACAAAGACAAGAACACAAACATTAGCATTAAAACCTCTTTCATTAATACTTACACTGGTGTTTAAAGCTGTCATTCATAAGCTCTCTACTGCCACCTCTGTTTGAAACATAACATTGCAGGTTAATTATTCTCTTAATGTGGAAAACAAGTTTAAATTCTTGTGCAAACTCTGAAAAAATCTACAGCATCAGAACATGAATATAGTAGCCGAATAATTTAGTTTCTGCTTACAAACAGACATTTCTTATGAAATGGGGCCCAGCAGCTCAAATTATAAAGCATTATTTTAAACTTACTGTTGTTAATAAGTGTAAGGCAAGGAGATACTTGCTCAATAACTGAGTTCAAGAAATGAGTTCATTCTTAACCAAAGATTGCAGCTTTAACTGATTAAACACATAAACACCAAGCAAAAGAGCAAAAAAAACAATTTTAGCATCATTGAATTAAATCATTCTTTGCAATTTACTAAACCAAAAAAACATAGTCATTAATATTCTTTGTGCATTTTCCCTGAGGAGAACGACTGAATTTTAAATGCATGTCTGCTGTTTATGTAGTGCCCCTGCATACAGACTCTGACACTGACCAACAGCAGAAATGATGAGACGGCATCTTTAACTAACTTACTCTGCAAAATTCTCTTTTAAGTGAAGCTGAAATGACAGCGGTTGACCTAAAACTGACTAAAGATGATGACGGTTTATGCTAATGCTACATGTGAATGCAAACATTATGTTCTGGCACTTTGTGTAGCACGATGCCACGAGAAATCAAACATTTGCATGTGTGTATTTGAGTGCGTTCCAGGCAAAACACATCAGGCTATGTTTAGGCTATGTTTAGGGTACCAATTATTGTCAGACTTGTATGCAAACTAAATCTCACCCCTTTCTCTCTCTCTCTCTCTCTCTCTCTCTCTCACACACACACACACACACACACACCTAGACACTCCACAGACTAATTGTTTTCATACACAGCTAGTAATAAACAACATAACCTAACCTTAACTCATAGTCTAACCCTAATAGAAAACTTCCTGCTTTGTAATATTGTATAAAAGTGTATTTCAAAAACCTTCATTTAATACTTGTAATACTTACAATGGTTTTACAAATGTGGGAGTCCC
The DNA here is from genome assembly GCA_036877545.1 of Yasuhikotakia modesta. Classification (NCBI taxonomy): domain Eukaryota; kingdom Metazoa; phylum Chordata; class Actinopteri; order Cypriniformes; family Botiidae; genus Yasuhikotakia; species Yasuhikotakia modesta. Next base: position 9,278 of record JBAJNP010008445.1, read on the forward strand.
CCAAAAGAGGTTTTGTTTATATTTGTAAAGTTTTGCTGATTTTCAGGTACAAATGTGTCCCCGATACATGATTTAATAAACACACACACAGTCTGTGAGTCCGTCTGCATGACTGTAAAACAGCTGTTGTTTTATTTAAAGGACCGGCGCTCTAATGTTTCAGCATTAGCAGTTTTGGTTATCGGTGACAGTAAAGCTCTGGTGAGATTTTAAGAGCACAGCATGCAAGCTGTGACTGGCTCGTACGCAAATTTTGACGCGCTGCGAGTCAGAACTGCAAAGCTCTTTTCTCCAGCACACCTACATTCCCAGAGTCCCTCTGCCCTACGGTAACTCACCCCGCGCCAAACATTACCAAACGATGAGAAATTTGCACAAAGTTATGTGGTTTTGACAGGTATACAGGCCTGTGAGACTTTAAATGACTCCCAGCTTGCGTGTGTTGTGCTACAGAGTCTCTCTGGTGAGTGCAAATCATTCACACATTTTTGTTTGGATGGTTTTCTCAAAGATTCAAATGAATATGACAACAGCTCAACTGTCAGCAGTCAAGGCAAACGATAATAAAGGTAAAACAAAGTTGATTTGTAAATGAACCCCAAAATAACGATTTTACCATGAAATATCAACAGCTTTAGACACCCGTGATTCATTTGTTTAACAGTCTAATAACTGCCTCAAATCTCACAAAACATCACAGTCGCTGGAATTAAATGTCACAGCTGAGTCATGTTAACTGAATAATATTCATGTCGCAACACAATGTTATGAATCAGCTTTATATTGTTTTTCAAATAATACACCTACAATATACTTAAAATAAAAAATTTCCCACAGAAACAAAACTGAATAAGATTTTAGAGAAAGTCTAATGTTGCGTTTACTTTTACCTAAAGCTGCAGTCATTCACGTTCTGGGTAAAAAAACCCCTGCAAAAATCAGTTATTAAGTACATGACAGATAAATGTTCAAAACAGTCCTACCCTGATTCACAAACATAAGTTTATAATAGTAATCTATAGGTTAAGTAAAGACAAGTATGTAAAATAAGCTGCAATTTTATGTTTCAAACAGAGATGGCGGTAGAGAGGCAAAGGTTACAGATTGTAGCTTTAAGCACAAATAGTCTAATATCCAAGAACAAAAAATTTTGTCCAAATAGCAAACAAAAAGCAAGAACAAATGCTATTTGTCCAAATAGCAAAACTGAGGGTGATTTACAGGTAATGAAACAACATCACAGAAATGAAGCATCTGTAGGTCTGAGGCTGATTAAACTGGTTTCAGAGCTGGGAATAACAGTCAGTAGTAAATAAGTTCTTCTCAAACACATTTAATTGACAGCAGCTGTTGTTCTGACCCAGCTCTGACATCATGGCTGGACCGACCCACTGCTGGATCCAAAATGGTCTGTTAGGTCAGCCAGTATCTTACCAGCTGATAGTCAATGTGGTCACCTAAACCAACTACCTATTCAGCTAACAGAGAACGTTAGCTAACATTCTCTAAAAGCTCTCTTAAAGGTATCAAAATGTTTTTACAGTAACATTAGTAGAATGTTTTAACATTATAAACTATATATCATGTAGATAATTATATAAGTAGTTGGTGGAACATTTTATATACTGTTTGAGAAATGTTTGAATGACGTACTTACAACATTTTTACTCATTCTAGGAACAGACTTTATATTTTATTTTTTGGGTGAATTGTTTTTTAAGTTGGACTTTAAATTGGCAAAACATAAATACATTTGCTTAAGACAAGTTACTCTAAAATGACCAGTTTACACATTAACATTAGTAGCACATTAACACAAGTTTCTTTCGTTTGACTCCTGACTCAGAACTGAACATGTCCTGCTGACATTTCCACACGGGGGTCCGTGGGTATGCAAATCATGCACTTCCTCTTCCCCTCTCAATGTTTGATCAGGCCTGAACACTGGAAGTAAATGTCAGCGTCTTTTCCTCCAGCATGAAAGAAACCGAGTTTCTAGTCTTGTTATGACAGATCCACATAAACCATCTTCTCCCCTGCCACACTAGTTTAAAAGAAGGTTATGAACTTCTGAGGTTTGGACCTTGAAGCTTCATATCTCCTCAGAACAACACGGCAGAACTAGAACTGGAGCGATTTTGTCATTGTTCACTTGTCTTGTGAAATTCATGCTAAAAACATCTGATGCTAAAGTTAAAAAACGTTGACGCACACCTTGAGATTCCCACGACTAGCCTAGCACTAGTTTGGAAAAAGACAAACATTGCTAAACTATTAATAGAAAGGCGTGTAGTGTACAATGCTGACAGCTAATAAACTGCTAGCAAACAGGGTCTAACATTTCCAACCAGTAAAAATCACCAAACAGAGGATGAACAAATTATTTCATTCGTTCATTTAGAAGACGCTTTTACCTAAAGTGACTTACAAAGAGAAAGAGAGAGCCTTTAACATTTTGCCCTACGAACCAACAATCGCAGACTACAAAACTACATTTACCAGTAAAAATCCCTCTATTTTCAGAAACTGAAAAACTTTAGGAAAGAAACAAACATGAAACGAGAAACTGTTGGCCTTCACAGTTTTTTTTCATTCTGTGATGGATAAATTTAACCATGAACCATGAGACACTTTTATGAAGGTCAAAGTTCAAAGTCAAACCAGCCCAGGGTTGACAAACATCTTGCAACACGATCTTAGCCACTCTCTCAACTTTGGCCTGCACAAACCCACTGGGTCAAAACGAGCTCAGACTGAACCCAATGGATCATCTCACTGTTCCAGCTCACAGGTCATGCTGTCAAATGGTTCCTGGTTCTAACTGTAATGAGTGGAACCTGATTGTCCTGATATGAAGACACAGTATCCTGAAATAAACTCCTCTCATCAGCTAAATTGCTACTCATCATAACAGCTGAGTTATTGACTAGAAAGAACTCAGACTGCAGTTACTGTCAACACTGTTTGAGTCAAATCTCGGTAGAGTTTTCGAACCTCGTGTGACGTGTGTGTTGGTTTAAACCTTTGGTCACAGTTACACAAGACAGATCATGTGAGAAACACAGAAGCAATGTGTGTGTACTTCTACAAAATCGAAATGTCTAAACAAGGCATCATTGTGTCTGTGTGTGTGCATGTGTGTGTGTGTGTGTATAAAAGTCATTGGACAGCATATGAAGACATAACAGAAATGTTCATTGTGTTGTAGCCTAAAATGAGAGCAAACCTTAGTGTCACACTATTTTTATACATTTTTAAATTAATTCAGTTCTTTAATAGCCCTAACTTTTGAAAACAGCTAACTGGCTAATCTGCACAACACAAATCAAATGAAAAAATCTTAAAACTCAACCTCACTCATCAGAAACAGCTCAAAGCTTTACAGATTTTTTTACTTTCACTCTTGAGTTGTTCTGGTGTTAAAAACTGGTGTTTATGGTGTTTTCCTTTATTACTGGGTGGGCCGTATTTCTGCTGCGTGTTTATAGGCCATAATAATGCTTTAAAGAATTCCAGCCATTTTTCTACCTTGAGATTAATAAATGCTTTGTTAAAAATAAATGCCAGTTTCAATGGAATGAAGTTTAAAACTCTGAAGTTTGCAGTATTTTTCTTTAGCATGTTAAACTATTACCTTAAAACCAAAAAAAGATTGATTCCTTATAGAAACCAGAGGGTTGAAGAAACAATAACACACACATTTACAGGCATGTGGAGAACATGAACTGCATGTCATTTCTCACAGCCTTCCCAAAAACAACCACTTCATTTACACGTGTCTGACAGGGTGACTAGTGGCCCATCAGGACTTACTTCTCCTATTTCAATAAACGATCCTCACAGATTCCAGTTCTCCAACTGTCAGGTTCATTTTCATAGACAAAGTCAAACCAGAACCGCCCAGAACTCAACCGCTCGTCTCGAACCCTGAGCGTGAGATGAGAAAAACAGCCCCACGCGTGAGAACGTGACAGGGCCCCTGATGTTGCGCTCCATGCGTCCTGCACATACAAACAATCTCTCTCTCCTACTGTTTTTCACATTCAAACGCTCCCATTGTCTGAGAGAGGAAAACCGTTTCTCATGATATCCCACGAGACTCTGGTGTGAACTCTAAACATCTGACGGTTTCTCACTCTGGTCAAACTTTCTCCTTCACTGAAGTCGTTTCTGCTCAGAACTAACCAGGACTTGTAACTAACCAGAACTTGTTTACACCTGGTACTGATGGAAACTTCTGGATTAAATTCAAACTGATTTCAATACAAAATCAATGCATTTGCAAGTTGTTAATTTTGTTTTTAATATAATTACTCAATTGCAGTTTTAATTTCATTATATTTATTCCCATTCTCTTTCTATCATGCAATGTTCAGATATATTCTTTTTAAGGATATACGTGTGTGTGTGTGTGTGTGTGTGCGTATGCGTGTAGCCTATAAGACTGATATATATATGACTGTCGATTGCATGTGGTCGTGCAATCCGAGACCCTCCTGACAACATCCAATCACAAGTGTTCGCAGGAGACACGTTAATATCATGTGTAAACTGCAACCTGTCCCAGCTGTCCACTTGCGTTGGAATCCTGAGGCGCGTTTGGTCTGAATGCAAACAGGGACTTATCGAGTCTAAACTGATCAACAGATGAGATGTCTGAGAGATAAATCACTGTGTATTCATGGGAAAAGACAGTTTAATATTTGAAGTCTACAAAACAACGTTTGTGGAGAAATTATTACTGTATTTATTAAAATACATCTGATCAGAATTCACCACACAAGATGCATGCATATGAACCATTGATCAGGGTTCATAACAAAAGCACTAAAAGCAACAGTCATAACATATAGTCATAACAGGGTGGGTTTACCTTTGTCATGGTCGGTCCTGATCATGTCCATCAAGGAATTCTCCAAAGTTTGCAAACTAAATGGGTCAAAGGGTCGATTTCTTTCCTGAAAGACAAAAGAGGGTCAAAAGTTAAAGACAAGCGACTGCAGCATAAATGCTAGTTTCAGAACCAGGCCTGAGATGAGGCCAAGTTCATCAGAAACACAACAGAGATGTTTTTAAATGCATTTACTCATAAATGACTATTCTAACAGCACTTCAATAAATGAACAGCAGTTTCTACACCTGATCATATCATATCTTCCTTAAAAGGAAATCACCAGTCACGTAGCACAATTTTCACAAAAATGTCAAGCTTGTTTAAAGTTCTGTAACATTGAAACATTAAAATTGTATTTATAAGTTATGTTTAAAACATTCCACTGATGGTTTTGCAAAAACATTAACTTTAAAAGAACATTAACTGACGTTCTGAGAATGATCCTTATGAGCTGGAAAACTTGCTGTGCTGCTTGACTACTGATCAGGTTCACAGTTATCATTATAATTGCCCTCTGATAGTCGAACACAGACACCCAGTTAAATGACCAGTTTCACACCATTAAATAATTATTAAGAGTAAAGACGAAAAGAGAGCGAACGAGTTGAAGTGTGTGGATGAAAACAGCAGTGGGCAGAGGCCAGGAGAGGAAAACTCATTGTTTGTACATGGAGCCCATTGTCACGCAACCGGCTGAGCATTCAAAAAGCGATATTTCCCCTCTCGCATTCCAGATAAAAATCTGCCCACTTTGTAAAAGTCACGAGCAATCAAAACGCTGAGGTCTTCAGTATCAGACACGCGTCGCACATATTCACAGCATTAAACAACCACACGCAAACACACGCTATATCTTGTACTGTGGCGGTCAGTTTGCATACCTCATATTTCATACACATACAAGTTCCCATTTCTGTAAAAAGTTTCTGTTTTTGTAAAGCAAATATCACTTGGGCAAAATTAGCATCTCAATGCAGAGGGGTGAGTCATTGGACTACAGATGATAACACCAGCCCTACAATGCAGTGTTCTACATAAGAGGAGGGAGGGGAACGTTTCTGACTCTTGTTTGCAGTAAAAACGCATCTTGAAAAGCAGAAAATGTGTGATTTAGATGAATAATTTATAAACGTGTGTCTGTGAGTTTATATTACGTTCCAAAAAAAGATACACATCAGAGATGTTGGTGTAACTCATCGCTACATCTTGCAAACTTTTTGCCAAAAACATTTAAAGTACTGCCATAAAACGCAGGTAGTGTATAGATACTTAAATGAGTTTATTCCATAGTCTTATTTGTTTGTTTTTTAAACATGTCTACAGTTTATAAATTAAAGTTAGGATTATTAAACCTCTGCAGATCTTTCTTGTATTTACTCAGAGAGTTAAATCAGGTTATGTTGGATAAAGTGAAATTCCTACAGGATTTTTTTGGCTTACAGAATGTATCTCTGAACATGACACTGGCTCATGCGTTCAAACTATTGCAAAAGCACAGAGCTGAACTTCACGAACTCAAAAGTCACAAAAAACAATTTAAGAAAATATTTTCAAATCCCCCATAAGAAGATTTCTGCATTTTACAACAAACTGATCCTCTGTGTTTGTTACAAATTCATGGTTGTCATTTACACAAGCAAATAATTTAAAGCCAATAAATAATTTCAGACTCATCAAAACATTAATGCACAGAATGCACAGTTTTTTATTCTATCAGCTAGTTAGTGTTTATTAGTTTTAGGACTTAACTTTAAACTTTTAAGACTTATTTTTGCTCTAAACTAAAATATATGTCATTGCTTTATTGCATTACTGTCAACAGAAGCAATGCAATGCTTCCGCTCATATGACAGGCCAGTTAGCTCCGCCCCCTCGCCAACAACAAACCAATAGGATTCGAGCGGTGTTCCCTTTAAACGCCCCCAAACGCACAGCCTCAAATGACAATTTCAACCCTTCCACCATAGTGACATTTATGTGAAATACTGAAAATAATACCTTAAAACCAATTTAAACTGTAAGAATGATCAGAAATGAGCAATAATTAGACCTTTCTGTGAATTACGTGTGTATAAGGAGGTTGTTTTTTGCATTTTTTGCATTAATGCATCACCAAATGTTTGAAAGATTCACTTACATTCATGTCTTTGACATGCGATTACATGCATGCAGAATAATTGAAAATATGCTTTTGAAAATGGTTATACTTATATACTTATGATACGATGTGTTTTTAAGAAATTAAAGACCGTAACAGGGGTAAATGCATCCGCAAAAATATACTAAAGTTACTGCGATTTATGCACTTATGCACATTATTTATGCATGATGTGAATAATGTGTTATTTCTTATATACTCTCACCTGAAATTGCAGTAAATTGTTGCTGTTGTCGGTTCTGAAGGGTTCTGGGGGCTCGGAGATCATCCACGGCTTCTGCAGAGCCGCAGGTCTCTGATATTTCGGAGGGGCAATGACATTGCTCGGAAAGGGCTTCTTGGTCGGGGAAACGGGGTTGAGCGGTGACGGGACGCCCAGCCCGAGCCCGAGCGCCCTCCGCGGGTCTCTGGCGCTCCAGGGATTCGCCGCGGAGCTCCACACCGCGTTCTGATGATTATTCCAGGCGGACGAAGAGGCGGACGACGCGGAAACCTTATTGATCAGGGTCTGCTGGCTGTAGGGGTTCCTCTGGTTCACACTCACCGGAGATCTTCTCAGCTGTGGGGAAAAATTACCTCCATACACCGGGTTGACGTGGTGGGGAAAGTTTTGAAAAAGCATCGTGCCGTTTACCGAAGGAATCCCTTGGAAGAAGCTCTCGTCTACGGTGTTGGTGGACCAGGTGCTGCCGAACGACGGTGATAGAGAAGATCCGATGGACTCCTGGTGGAAACCCAAACCCGGTAATACAGGAGACTCCATGGCGACCCTCTCGGACTGCCCGTGGTTCTGTTCGTCCAGGATCGGCGGGTCGGAGGGGGTCGGAGTGGACGGAGGCTCTGTATTTGACGGGTCTTGCTGTTGGTGAGGCTGAGCTTTGCTTTTGTCCATCAGTAAATCATCCTGCATGTTCTGAGCTGAAACAGATGATCATTTATAATGAGAACACCTATCTGGATTGTTATTCATGAAGCCCTGATCGCCCATGTATCCCAGGATCTGCCCGTATTCCTGTTATATCCCCCCTCGGACACGCATGTGTCCGAATACGATTAAAGGGCAAAAGCTTGTAGGTCACTGATATTCACCAATTTTCGCCACGTCTCGTTTTTCTCTCACCGGAACTTCAGACAGAAACGAGAAACTGATTCTTGTTCCTGTTTTTTCCACAAGCCCCGCCCCCAAATTTACATACGTCAATAAATACAGCCGCGTCCTTCGGCAAGGTTAAAACGAGAAACACACACCGAGTTTAAAAGTACATAGTGTCATTTTCACAATGTTTTAATGACCCAAATGCACGGGGTGAAAAGGCTGAACTTTATAAAACAGTTAAGCTGAGGTAACTTTCAGATGTGATGCTTTATTTAGACCAGCTTTAAAATAGAAAAATACATGCACTGTCTCAGGCATAAGATTGAAAAGTGTGTTTGAGATGTTTGGACCTGGACGCTAGACAGAAATCTGTGACACAGCTCAGCAACGAGGTTATATTTGCTGCATGATCTTGGGTTACACCCAACACTGCTGCACAAAACATCTACGCAACATAAATCCCAACAGCTCTGTATTTTTCCCACTCGGTGGGTTACAGTCTGCATGTATTTCCCTCAATTACGAGAGCTGAGAATTCCCATCATTCCCATAAACACCAGAAGTTCATTCCGTAGCCTTCACCAAACATGTTTCATAGTATTTGTTCGTCTGATTTGTGAAAGATTATTTCTATATACTCGACAGTGTCTGAAACAGATCGAGCTACACGAGATTTACTTACAATTTAGTGCAAAACTTACAAGGATTTTAACGTGCCTCTTAAGGTGTCTACGCTGATCGGAGGCAGAAATATTCCCATGAAAAACAGGCCGGGAATGCGACAGTTTTAGCGACTTTGTTGAATATATGAACTCACCGTATAATCACGTTTTAATCGATATAGAGAATCGTTACAAGTTGACAGCGATTCTTCAAAAAATCCCGTCGCTTAATCCTCATTTTGCTGCATTAGATCTGCATATTCAAGGTCATTATAGAAAGCATTACATCAGACCACCTACATGACTTAAAATAATATAATTTCGTACCGCACGACACATGCATGTACATTACAATGCATTTAAAATACATTATAATGTTATTTTAAAGGGAAACCAATCATTTCCACGCCTTTAATCCGCCGCACACAGCTCACAGTATCATTAAACCCTCATAACATGCATTTAGTGACTTGATTTTCCTCTTTTCGTTCTTTCTTTCTCGACTTGTACATGAATAAAACTTTACCTTATCGTTCACCTTTTGGGTTTCTGAAAATAAGTCTATTTCTGTTTGTCTCGCCTGGGTTTTGATATGACAGATGAGCTGCCCTTCTGCAGTCGCCTGAACAGCTGATTGACTGCGACGCATGCCTGACGCACCAAAGGATTGTGGGATTTGTAGTTTTCCGGTGACTGCAACCGGCAAGCGCTCAAACTTAATGACATGCCCATTGAAACAAAACAGTATCAGTTTGATCAGCAAAAAAAAAACGTGATATAATGCAAAGGGCAAAAATGAATAAAATGACTGTCACTTTAAGTCCCCAGTGAAATAATGAACTGGATTGCATTCTATGCACATGGAAAGAATAAATACATTTTCTGAAAGCACAGCAGCTTAACAAAAATATAACATCCTTCCTATATGTTGCATGCAATGATACTGCAATGAAGACATTAACAATCACACAGATGATGTACCAAATAAATAAAGTAGCCACCTTACAATCTATATTTTAATCAGCTTTAAAATTCACTGAAATGGTTGTATCTTCTTACCGCAATACGAGGTGTTCTGAAGCCAAATATGTATCTTCATGTTGCTCAAGCAAGCAGGCGTAGTCCCTCTTGCTCTGGGCTGCCTGCCTGTTAGAACATAAATTTTATATTTTTGGCTACATGCGATGAAGACTACATTACCCAGAGTGCATCTGCAGTCTCGCGATAGTACGATCTCGCTCGCCAGCGTGTGTCGCGTCCGCTCGCGCAGTCAATGGAGTCGCTGCGTGTTTCTGGAAATACAAATATTAATGATAATTCATTAATAGATCAAATTATAATAATTCATCTAATTCATCAAGTCTGTAAGCGGATTTCCGCTATTGTCTGACGTCTGCGAGCTTCTCGCATCGGTGTTCAGCTTCGTTGCGGCCTGGAGATTAATCCGCTAGTAATTAAATATTCATATTTGTTATAATTTAGTTATTAATCGTTAAGTGATCGCATGTAAATATGGCAGAAGAGGGAGCGGTCGTGATGCAGCAAATCGTGGACAGGTGAGTGTTAAATGAATGTAAACAAAGGACACGCACTTGTGCTATTTATAAACATTTAAGCGCATATTCATAAACATTTATATATAAATAAGGACATTATGTTATATTTGGTTATGTCTTTAATGAACTTCTGGCCATTGGTGAGTAATTGTTGGCCATTTTTACTCAAAGAGAGACGCTTGGTATGTTAGCTAGCTAGCCGTGGTGTGACGTCACGAACGAGGGCGTGGCTTATGGTCTAGCGTTGCATAGACTTGCATAATTTTGTTATATGCAAATATTATATGTGTTATATGTGTTATATAGATGTACCGTTATGTGCTATATTTACTGCCTGTATGCCTCTGTTCACTCTGTGTCAACTTTGACCTTCACAAAAATGTAAAACATGCAAGATTGCCCATATTGTTTATTACTTATATTGTTTGTTTATTATTGACAAGGGCCTTTGTGAGTTGTGTGATGGATTTTCTAAGCACATTACTGTATAACAGGACTTTTCTGTGTGTATTGTGTTATTAAGATTGTTGAACTGAAACTTGTTTTTGATCACACAAGTCTTAGGTTTTGTATTTTTAATGGTTTCTCCGCTGTCTGCATGAG
>JBAJNP010008446.1:0-20243 GCA_036877545.1 Yasuhikotakia modesta
AATGATTGTAAAAATATAAACTAGCAAAAAGTTTTCTGTGATGACAGTTTGTACAGTATAAAACAATTATGTCTATGAACTGTCCCCATAAAACATGACAACCCAACATATGTAACTGTAATTCCTAATAAATATTGTGGCATGACAGTGACATCTGCTCACAAAAAGCTATCATTTGGCTTTATAATGCTTGGAGAACACTGCAGAAGTCATTTGGACTACTTAGGTCTTTGTTTATGTTTACCCATCGTTAATAAATAAATTTGATGTATTTACTTCATCTTTCTTTTCTCTCTCTTTGCATAATTCACAAATTCACTACGTTTTTCTTTTTTCTATCTGGATATTTATCTGAATGATTCACCTCACAGTTTATGCTTAAACCCTACAATCAATAGTATAATTGCCAAATTATACAGTCTAGCGTGGTTTTCAACAGCGAAATGATAAGACTGGCTAAATTACGACTGGCTGGCTGCAGAAGGGCTAAATTGATGTGTCTTAACTGTCAGACTACATCCTAAAAAATATGCCCTTCTCTGACCTCAGCAGAGAGTAAGACACCTGGCCTGGCCAGAAATAGCAGTGTGAACACACAGCACTGTCCGGCAGAATCGAGCCTGAACCATGACACAAGGCAAAGGGGCAGCCGACTGAATGATGACAAGTGAAGAGCCATTTATCTTCATTTACCCTCAATCCCCTTGTTCCGCACAGCCTGTTGCGGCCCCCTTTTTATAACAGGGCACTTGTAAAGCTGGTTAATAAAGAGGGGTGTGACAGAAACCTTACAAAGACACTTGCAGACTGTCAGAAGGAAAAGCTTACAATAGTGCTAAACAGAATCCCAGTGACTCAGAGGGGCCGGTTTGCTAGGCTAAGTGTACAAAGTGTGCTTTTTAAACAGTCCAGAACTACTGTTATATGTACATCCAATCACAGGACTGTGTTTGCATTTACATTTGCATAAACGCATGCATGGAGTAAATACTTGATCCAGTGTGACTTACAGTGCATTTAATGTATTGGTTCATGTGTTCTAGGGTGACACAATTAAATATTTACATTTATGCACACTTCTATAGGAAGTAACTTACAGTGCGTTCAGGGTATACATTTTTAATCAGTATGTCTGCTCCCTGGGATCAAATCCACAACTTGTGCATCACTAATGCAATATTCAACCTATATATTGTAATACTATTCCTGTAGACACACCATATACATTCCTAACAAAATGGACATGTCTTTTGTATTCCTGGTGTTTGTTTCTTTTAAAAAACAAGAACAGAAAACCGTGAAAGTTGGAGTACAATTATTCATATTAATAAACTTTCTCTGTTGTCCTTTTTGTTAAAAAGATCAGACTGACAGCTAAAGAGATAAATTTAAATAATAAATCAAGAGAGACATTATACAAATAATTCAATGTCACATTGATGCGTTATCTCTTACTCTGAGGGTGACCGTTTTGAAAGCTCCACTGATAGCCAATGGCTTGAATAAATTTGACACACTGCACACCATTTGTCGGAGCGTGTGAGCGCAGGAGGCCAGCCAAGATTCAAAAATGTCAATATGTGATTCATGAAAAAGCTGAGAAATGGAGCTCATTCCACAGAGTGTGGCTATGCTAATCACATCACAGGAGAGCAGATCTAGGCTCCGTCACACTTTGTAAGTCTGAATTAAAAGAGTGAAGGGCCTCCCTGTGTTTCATGCTTTGGCTGTAAACAGCACAGTTAAATGTTATGTTCCTCATTATGTTGTAAGTGGGTTAGCATATTCATTTGCCACTGAAGTAGGTTATACCTAGAAGCGCCTTCATCCCTGATTAGCATGTCATCAACAAGCAGTTTGTGCCCACGCTGGCCTCTTGACAATTCACATGTGGCCAAGATAATGAAAATTAAAGCAAAAAATCAGAGAGAGCTTTCTGTCCCTCTCTCAGGAGGTTTGAACATTAATTGCAGTGAAAAATGGACTTAATTTCTACAGTCCCTTAGTAAGAGTTTCTTATATCTAAGCTGATGGAAAAGAACGAAATAGTATTACTACTAATTAAGGCTAAGCAGAATAAATTATGCAAGTGTATAATACTCCAGGGTAAATGCTAAAAAGGAATTACATGATGGTATGGTGCTACTAAAACAAGCAACAAAATTCAATACTAATAAAGCACACTTCAATGGGCAGGGCAGCAACAAACAGATGTGTTGAGTACTTGTGGAATCGGAAAAGAACTCAAGCCTGATGCAATACAATTTCCATTAGCAGACCAGTGAGAAAGCAACAAGAAAGAAGAGATTAGAAATACCAGATGATAGGTAACAGTTTTACCCTGCCACTATATTTACAAGAATTTCAAGGAAAAAAAAATACACATTTTGTCACACACACACACACATATAGTGTGTGCACTGTAGTATTTATAGAACTACTCTCACACAGGCAGCTTTTAGCAGCTTTTTTAACAGTGCTGCTTTCATCATTGGATATGCCATTATGTTACACTGTTCAGATCAACTCAAAAATTCACAGACAGCTGTGCTGGAATTCCTGCTTCCTCCATGCCTCATTGACCACTGTCAGCTCTGTCCAGCTCTTCTGTCTGTGGCTACATCTCCGGCGCTTGGCCTGTGAAAAACTCGGCCTGCCCCATTGGGTCTAATTGTAGGAGACATATTTAGTGCATGATTTAGCTAGCAGACCTACAGCTGTGTCCCAACACTCACGACAAGGCCACTGGGCCGTCACACAAGTGTAATTAACCCGTTCATTATGAAAATAAGGCACCATCATGCATAATTCTGTCTCCAGCAGATGCATGGATGTGCTTGGGTGATCCGAGACTGTTCGTTCCACCAAGCATGTGATGACATCATTCTGCTGTAGGTTTTCTCAGGGGAGCAAGGCAAACTTTTGCTGTACTGTGGAGAGAAAATGCCTTAATGTTGCATTTGTTAAAAATTCTGGTTTTGGGATGTTGTAGGTCAGACCTCATCCTGACCAATTCTTTTAAAGCTGAAGCACGTTTTTTTTAAATCCCATCAGAACCAAATAAAAAAACGCAAATAAAGCTTGTTTTCAAAAAGCCTTTGCACAAAACTAACCCCTGCTGTCTCATCAGGTCTATCTTGCGAGTCCCTCAACTCAAACATATCATTTGTTTTATGTGCGTAATCGTCTGTATGCACACAATACCAGCAGGGGTAAATAGTCACAATGTCAGAAGAAGTACAATTAATGCCAACCTAAATAAATTATGTTTGTCAGATAAAATATGTGTTTGATGAACACACTGAAGTGTATTGCATTATGTATGCCTGATCATTATATATATTGTGTGTTTATCTGTCGACTGTTTCTGTTTTAGTCTCAGCTTTATTATAGGGCATACTAAATAATACACTTTACATTAAAAGTTCAACACTGTAATGAATACAAGAATACACTATTTTTCTCACCTGTCAGTGCATGGCAATGGGGTCTGATGAGACCTAATTGAATGGCAGCATTTTTGTGCTGTATGTGAGGTGGGTTTGTTCTTCTCAGAGCGGGTAAGGATAAACAATACATACTCTGAGTGTCTTACGAATTTATTTGGAGCCTGACAGTAAGAGCTAAATTATGTAGTAATGATTGAGCTCGACTGTCAGGAAGAAACTTTGCAAAAAGTTTGGCGTCTCCCTTGAGTCCCAACATTTCCCTCAAAATCTTCCACCTTGTAAATGCATGGCCTATATTTATTCTATTTTTCTGCATTCTATATCATTTTACATGTATTTGCATTTATGTTATAATTTTTTTTGATAGCAAATGAAAACATTGATTTAAAGATGGTGTTTATATTGTTTAGTTGAACCACACAGTACCACGCCCAAAATCATGTCATTGGTTGAGCTAGTCAGTCACTCACAATATAAACATCAGTTTTAATGGTGCGTTGAGCCTATATTTTGGGAACCTACAGGCTGGGTCAGGAAAAAGCATTTTGACAGAGAAAGACATTAGCTTTAATTATGTTTGTGAAAAAAGGGGTCATTGGCCTTCTAACTTTCTAAAATACAAGACCACTCTTCCTGGGCATTTAGATTCTGATTAAATGGGATTATTTTTCAAGGTGGATTAGTAATCATGTCACATTTGTTAACTTTTGCACATGCATGTTTATTATGCTAATGCTAAACAAACTTGTAATTACCCATACTGAGCACAGTGCTTGTGATATTTATGAAAGGAAAGACACAGCTGGGCTGGTCGCCACTCTGTTCCGTTCCTCCTGTCCCTCTTCACAGTATGTGTGCATGTGTGTGTGTGTATGTGTGTGTGTATAGACAACAAGGCAGATGGACCTTTATAAACTAAGTAAAATAACTAAAGACAGCAACAGTCTGTTAAAAAATGATTTAAAGGATGATATAAACATATGGCAAAAATATGTGTCTTCATTTCAGGCCATTATGTCTGTGATGTGATATGTGATTAAGTGCAATATGTGTTTTGTTCAGGTAAACAGTTTATTTAAATAATTTAATTACTTCTAATTATACAATAAAGAAATGTCATTTTATAACAGGATCTTTTGTTCAATGCCTCTAAATGTTTAAATGGATTTTTCAGGATCAATAACATCAGCTTTGTTTGTTTATTGGTTGTAATTTGTGAACTCGGCCTCTGTTGCTTTATAACATCTAAAATCTGTAATCTGCATGTTAAGAAAAAACTATATAGAACCATTAAATGAAAGCTTGCTAAATGAATAGTGATGATGCGATCTAAAATGTATTTACATGAAAGTGTTTGTTTTAGATGTGACCCCTCCCTTTTCCATTGAAGTATTAACAGTGTAGAAGGCAGGTGGGGGCCTGAATGACTCTCTCCTTTATGTCACGTCTCTGTTGAGAATATGACGGCACCTGTTTGAAATATAACAGCTCAGCATGTGCAGTCTGACACACACCACACTAATCTATGCACCAAAGCCTTTGTATTCCACTAAATCTCCTTGGCAAAGGATCTTAAGGGAGAAAAAAATGACAAGCTTGCTTGATCTCATTTCAAAAATCTTGACATTTAACATAACATTTAACATAAGGCATAGTTGAGAGAATCTTAATCACCAGACAACAGCATGGTTTGAACATGAGCAGATCAGCAGATCAGAGAAAAGGAAAACGTAATAATTATGCTAAAAATACCACATACACACAAAAAATGAGAAAGCAGTATCTTATTTTACCCCATTAACATACAGTATTGCATTTAAGGGTCAACGCTCAACGGGAAGTCCTACCTGCTAAATATCACATGACCCTGCAATCTTTAAAATGCAACATTCCCTAGTTTCCCATGGGGCATATTGTAGGTGCATTGCACACCACTAATGGAAAGCGGGATGGACGATAATGCGCATTGCAACAGCATTTCCCGTAGATTCTGCCCCCAGGCATCGCACATTGTTCATCAATGCTTGCCCAGTTCATTATAGCACTTAGAGACAGGCTAGGTCATACCATCCAGGCTCTGGGTGAGTGATACATGCACTCACATAAGCCATAATTTACCACACATCTCTACTGTGTAACGTAGCACAGTGCAGCAGTCTTGCCTTTTTGCCATTCATCACTGCTAATGTTTTAATATTGGCACTTTAACAACAGAAAGGAGTTCATCTCCAACACAAATACACATTAATGGAATTTTCCATTTGATACATGAATATTGAATTGAACATCAAAAGTGACATGCTGGACCAAGAGACTGGGTGACACTTTAATTCACAAATTACTTTTGAGTTTTAGAGCATCTGTAGTTCAAATTCCATATAATATATGAATGATCTCTCATTTAAATGGAAACAAGTAAAAATGCTTTGTTATTTTAGCTTACACATGTACTTCTGCTTGCTTTGGGAAATATGTTATACACGCTTATAGTAAAGAAGAAAATACTTCATAGAAATGAATGAGACATGGACATAAATGTAAAATCAACATGACCAAGAAATTCCATTACATTGCCCACACATAACACGCCTTTAACAATAAATAACATTGAAGTGCTTGGTTGAGTTGAATCAATACAGAAGCTCTCATGGAACTAATACACCCTAACTGTGAAAAATTGAGCAATATTATCCTCCATAGCTTTGCACTATAGGAAACTCTATTGATTGTGTGGTCAATACAAAAAAAGACCTCCAACATGTAATTTTATTCAACCTCTATTGCCGAATGTGCTAGGTCAACTTTCTCTGCAAAATAAAGTGGATGACATGATTCAACCTGTATAAATTTATAATCTATAATAATCGTTGTATATCTTTATAACTGTGACATGAATAAGTGTGCTGTTTGCCCTGCAGCAAGTAATGAATTCATAGCTAGTAGATGTAGCTGTCCAATTACTGCAGAATTTAAATAAGCATTAGACCTAGAATAGAATTGCACAGCTATGTTTATTTTCATCAGCCATCCTCAGATCTCAGGCTGAAAAACGGGAGTATAGCTGGCAACATATGAACATATTCCAATCAGTCTTCTCCAATCAGTGACTGAAATGAAAAGTGTCTTCATAAGATCCAACTGTTTCAGATGTACAAGCACCATCCATGAAATAATTCCTGGTTTGATATTGCTGTCAAAACCCATGTGGAAAATATATGATCCACAGACATAGTGAGAGATTTTCTCACACTAGTGGAGGCCAAAATGTCACAGTGGCGCATAAAGGGCTCATTAAATTTCCAATTATACACAATATCTTTAGAGTTAGACTGAAAATACGAATCCCAGCCAAAAGTAGAAAGTTGTTTCAAAAGGAGCAGTGTACCTTCTCTCCAGACACCAGCATGCAGAATAGATAATTGACAGGGGTATTTGACAATGAATACCATGCACAACCCTGATGCATGGTGGGGGGAGTCACGCATTAAATTACTATTGCCACAAAGTCAGTTGGTAGGATTTAGCATGCAGCGAGCTTTTCCTTCCATCTTTTTAAACTGAAACCAAATCTCTTGTTGTCATTAGGGAGACCCAAGACATTTCCCCTCGCACTCTGTCACATTATGTTGCAAGCTCCAAATGTTTGAGGTTTTGTCATATTTAGCTCATGTGTTTGCTGTGCACTGCATAGCGAATCAGAAAAAAACATGTCAAAAATAAAAATGTGACAAAATATCACTGCATGCTGTGCAAACGATTATTTCTGGGGGGATTTCGAATTGGAGGAACAATATCGGAACAGGGATGAAAGACTTTGAGGTTGTACCACAGCACAATCATTCAAAAACAAAAACTGTTGATATTATTGCTGCATTCCAATTTTTTCTAACTAAAATGGGAGAAGTATCATAGATGACACTTTTGCAGTACATTTTGTGCATTCAGCTACATACATTTAAAGCTATTAAATTACCTTTCATAAGTGATTAAAATGAAAGTCTAATACTGATCACATTGATGAAACAAGGATAAAGACTTCCTCATCTCAGAAGAGCAGCAGTAATATACTTACTAGCATCACTAGCCACAACCACGTATCCCCACTGCCACACATATCACAACAGGGGTTATGTGATACATGAATCAAATTCCTGTCAGATCTGGTAGGATCTCAGCAAAATTGCTTATGAAAAAAGCATGAAGATCAACCAGCACCTCATGAAGACGTCTGGTTTGAGGCAGAAACCCAGCAGGGGGGCTTGTTCTATGCATACCTTCTGTCCTAGCACACCAATAGCCGGGGGATTCATTTACACTTAGAGTGCCTGATTTCATGCTTTTCTGGCCCTTGGAGATGTGCTTTGAGTAGAAATAAGAACATTTTTCGTGGTTCACAACCAGTTAAGGTCCAGAATGTCAAGACTTCTGTAGTTTATAGTATAGATTAAACTAAGAAAAGAAAACTTCCTAAGTACAAACAGTTGTTCAGGATTTGTGGATGCTGTTTTCTTCTCGGTTGCAGGTTTTATTTTTAAGAATAAAGTAACTCTTAAGAGGATCATTTTGAGGCCAGACGTTATCCTCTTCTTTCTTTCTTTTGTACATCTTTAAAGGGCTGCAGCATAAAGTACAGGAACAACACTTTTAAAAGATTGAAAGACTGTTTTACTCTATCATGTGTCAAAAAACTGTGGTGTTGTCAGACATGAAAACAAAGAGTCTGTCAGCCCAGTTGTCTTATCTATGACATTTATTGCAGTCTTTAGAAATAACAGGGCATTTGATAAAGTCTCCTCATAGTGACAAGATAAACAAAGGTTATTTCCTTACAAAGAGAAATGTAATACTGTTTATTGACGGTTACTTTTTTATACTTCATTTCATATTTCTATTTTAATTTTCAAAATTTGTCCTAAATCAGCAATAGTCTGAATTGATTAGAACATCATGTTAATGTCACAATGCACATTATGATATGATAACATTATGAGCCCATTAACTGGGCTCTGTTTTGAGGTTTCCTGTGTGAACATACAGTAACATATATCAACATACTTATATATTTACTTATAATATACTTATAATATTTTCATCAAATGGATGGTTTAATCAATGAAATAATGAATGTTTACTGTCTGTTTAAGATGAATCACCTTTTATTCTCATTTGTAGGTCACTTTGAAAAAGAAAAGCCTGTTTAATTAATAAATGTGAATGAAAATCTTGTGATAATACTGCAAAAAAAATGTGTCTCGCTGTCTATTTCTAAGCAGCTGAATGACTAACACAGCTCTATACAGTGAGCAGGCAGTCAGCCCAGTAAACTGTTGCTCACAGAATGTCTTTCCAGTCAGTGAAATCAACAGACAGCTGTTGACTGTGATGCCTAATTACTATGTGCTTTCCTCACCATTTCTACCTGTCAAACACAAAACGCTGAAGAGTAAAAACAAGCACACCGTGAATCAATTCAAGTTCACCTGAGTCAAACACGACCCTGTGGGCAGTATTCAGATGTTATCTTGTTTGTTGCTATCTGGATGCAACAATGTAAACAGGGCTGTCGATACGGGCAGCCACTTAAATACAGACATAAAATGTAGCATCGGGTTACTAGAAATGACTAGTGCGGGCTACTTATCTTGATTAATTGCTGCTGTATGTAACAACATTAAAAAGTTCAATCTAAATTCTTCCCTTGTGTGTGCTCTCTAATTTTTGTAGAGAGTGCAAAGTCAATTGTCTCTTTCTAAAGAATAGAAAAAGAACAAAGATTGAAAAGATAATGAGCGAAAACAACACTTCTGTTCAGTTCAGCATTGCTCAACAAACACAGAATTCACAAACACTCTGCTGAAGCTCTGCTGATAACAAAGAAAGTCTCTGGCTCTCTGTGACCTTTGCCCAGCACAACTTACACATCCTGACCACTATCAGTGTAAGTCTAATGATCGACAATGTGGCATTTTCTATTGGTAAAATGTCAGATTCAGCTTATTGTATGACAGACAAAACGCTGTAATGGAATTCACTTCTTTTTTAACCTTAGCAGTGAACAACACATGGGAAGCCACTGGGGAAATCAACCGCAGCATTTAATATGTTCTGCCCACAGTCTGTGAAGAGGTGTGGACCTTGGCCGTGCTCGTACACTACCAGAGATGAATTCATCATGAGGACATATCTCCAGTCCCTCTGGGGGAGTCACGCGTTGATTACCACCTTCTAACAGATAACTTGAACATAGTGACTAATGATCATTTAATTGTGCAAACATCATGGCTTCCGCTGAAAAAATATCCCCTGCAATGACAGGATGTGAACAACTACCGCAGACATTTAAAAACAAGGAGTTTTAGATGAACATGTTGGTATCGGGATTGTGGGATTTAATGAAAGCATAATTAGAGGCAGACTTGTGCCTCTTAAAGCCATAGGAGCCACAGACTCCAGCCAGTGTCAATAATTGCACTGACAAAAGCAGGTCCTCCTCATTCGGGGATGGATAGCATAAGATTAATAACACGTAATTACAGGGGGAAGATTGGACTGTCACTGTGTCGAAAGTAGAAATTAAATGCTTCCTGTCGGAGGGGAACAGGGCGGCAGACGTCTGTGTCATTGCCGCTCAACATCAGTGAAGGATGTTTCTGTGGTCCTCATTCTCTCCAACTTCCTCAGCCTGTATCTGCAGAGGGGAAAATCCCCCATAAGAATGAGTCCTCTGGAGCTCCCAGCCAGCTTTTGTCTGATACACGGACTGCGCGGCACCATGGTCGCCTAAGCAGGTGTATCTCATCCTCCAGTAACAGAGTGGCAGATTGGCCCACTTGTTGAGCACCTAGAGCATAAATCTGTCCTCCCAGGAGCTCCTTCACTAACAACTGAGTTATCAAAGCCAAGGGTTCAGAGGAGAGTTTGGGCTGCACAGATAGGTGATAATGAGGCAGCAAAACATGTAGTGTAGTTCCATCCAGGTCCTGCAGTCTGACCTTTAGAAATGACACAACTGCATTTGGGAGAGTCTTCAAATTACTTTTCCATGGGCTAAAGGTGGCCACCACCATAATCATTAAACTCGCTACAGCCGACATGCTGGTTCGTCTGCAGCACGCAGGGCCAGCGCTGCGAGAGGTGATGCCACAGAGGTCAGTGGGTATAAAAAGCAGCGGCTGCAGCGAGATTCAATATTAAAGACATATTCATAATGAGAGGGCCAGGGACAGGCTGCAGTGTTTCAAAACCTCAGAGCCTACAGCTACATATAGGAAAAAAGTGTTACAAAAAAGTCTACTTTTTATTTTTCACAAGGACTTTCTCAGCCTGTCTTTATTAAAGCTTTATTCAGATTTTCACCTGTTTTGTTGCATAAATGACCCAACGAGATGTTAAACTATTTAAAATATTTAAATCATGCCTAAATTCCAATGGTCTTGTGAAAAGCAATGCTACAGCATGCCTTATTTCTATGGTTATATTGTTCCTGCTAATCAGCCGTTTAAAACATACATAATAAATGTGAATTCATTAAAATTAAAAGAGAAGCGTAATCAGCAAAGCCTATGCATAATGGCAAAGTTAACCCTATGATTACCAAGCAGCTGCAAAGGAATTCCATTGTAAGAAGCTCATTTCTCCAGTGAATGACGAAGGCATCCAGATAATTAGCATAGAAAAAATAACAATTCCAGACAGATTTTAATTCTACTCAGTAGCTATTGTTTTCATTTCTCTCTAACATAAGTTTAAATTAAGTCCTTTTGTAAACATCTTGATTGAACTTAAATCTGCAATCTGTAACCTTTTTGGTTACCCATTTGCCAAATGCATACATGTGTAAATCTAAAATGCAAAAATGTAGAAAAATCAGACATTGAGCAAAAACAAAACAGATCGGTGTTCCTTACAGTTCCCTACAATTCAAACTCATCATTCACGTACATTCACATAATTATTTTTTTTTTTTAAATTCTGAGAAATATGCAGTTTTAACTCTATTCATAGGATCACTTGTCAATGGCATCATGTCCAGGTTATCTTCTGTTTCAGCTTATCCTCAGTTACGCCCCAGTAAACCATGCTAACATGAAAAGTCCAGAATACATCCAGAATTAGTCCAGAAGCAGCAGCTAAAACATTTATCATGCATATGACAAGTCCAAGGCTGTGTAATTAGATACAGCATGTGTTTTACACAAATAGTAAGTCAGCTATTTTGCAACCGCTGTAGCAACGTTCAAATGCATTTTTAGTATGATTGTTTTGAACAACACGTAAAACTGTGCCACCATTTAGCAATTTGGCAAATAGTTGAACAGTAATGAATTGAATTCCAGTCACAATGATTTCAACCTATCAGAACTGTCAAAAATTGCCCCATTACAACATATATGTGACCTTTTCTATGTTCATTGTATTTACATGTAAAATGTTAATTGACTTGTATGTAAAAATCATGACAGTGGAGCTCAGTCACTCTGTCTCTCTAAGTGAAGCTGAGACAAGTGAGCGTGTATGAGAGTGACCCCTCTGATAAATGTCCTCCATTTTCCTGCTGTATGAGTGAGACCTGATGGGGAGGCACTTCATCACTGAGAAAGGCTTTCACTATTCTGCCTTCAGCATTTCTCACCTTAATACGTTGTGGGAATGGTGCTAATAATGTTTTGAGGTATGTTTGTTTTGGGAAAATGGTTTCATATATCAGATTGATGTGAGCGGTGACATCCGGTTTAAGGAAGTTTTATTATTAACATTATCCACAAACCACATAGCGTGTGGAAATACGGCCTACTGTTAACGCTTCTTGTTTTAATTGGACGTTATTGTTCATAATCTCAGATTTTGTTTAATTCTGGAATCATTGGCTTCCATACGTCCTGCATGCTGATTTTCTAGAAGCAAATGATAGATTCACAGTCCACTCAGTCACGCTGCCGTAGCAGCTAATACATCACCTTTTGTTTGTAGTGGGCAGGCTGCTGTGCGATGTGAAATTTGCATATATCAGGTTTAAATGCAGATGAAATGCCGCCAACTCTGCAGAAGTCAATTACTTTACAAATAACTAAACAAACCGAGCACATTGTATGTTGTTGAATGAATGTTAGTCAGCAAAACTGCAGTAAATTAGACAAGTTATCTTCTCTAATAGCAGACTTTTATGTGCTGTATATTGGTGTAGGTGTGTGTGAAGGTGCATACATGTGCAGAAAGCACCAGGAGCTCCTCTTGTCAGGAATTTTGTTGCTCATTACCCTGAGGCATGCAACACTGCATGTTTCCTCAGCAGCGGGTCCCCCAGGTTCCACCAGTGTTATCTTTTTATTGCCTCTCTCTCTCTTTGCTAAAATGCCCCGTTGGCGTTGATTAAGGTACGCCAAGAACCTGCTTATGTGTTTAAATTATCTGCACCTTGTGCTTGGGGACAAACATTCACAGTGGAGCCCAGGGAATGTATTATTCCTGAGTTAGAAATTCTTTGAGGATCTCAGCTTTGCATCTTATTTGGTTGCTAAGCCTGAAGACAAGCCCCAGGGTTTTGGATTCATAATTGGGCTGATTAATGCCTGATGTCTGATGGTGATAAAGTTTGGGGTGAAATAAAAAATGGAGACCACAAAGCTCTCCATGTGTTTCTCAGCAGTTTATACTCAAGAGCTGCAAACAGATTAGGTAATCGCTCAAGTGTCAGGCACAAGAGCAAAGAATAATTGTCTCCCTAAGTAGGCCTGTGCTTCAATAAAAGATACTTACCGTACGTAAATGTTTGGTATTTGCATGTTTCCCTAAGAATGATGTGATACGAGGACACCATTGAAAGCTGCATATAGAGAGCTGTGACATATGGAGTTTACCTATGACCAACTGAGGCCAAGTACACAAGTGATGCGCTTAAATCAAATAACAGATGGATCTTACGCTTTAAAGTGCACTGAAGGAATTTTAAACATTGTGAATGAAGTGCCATGTTTGCTGTTCTTTAGTGATTCTTGTTGTCAGATTGAACAACATGACCCCATTTAAAAGACTCTGCACTAATTCTGTCAATGTTTTGCCTGACATTTTTGGAATGAGTAAAACTAGATAAAAGCGGATGCTATAAACTGCACATCCTTCATAGTGAATTCTAGGGGACATGATGATGCTCCTGTAGGTTTTTCAAAAGAAGAGGCAAGAATACTGCAGGTTTGGGCCCTGATGTCAGGACACAAGATTCATCACAAACACAACAAATCAGCTGTTAGTGAACACATCGCAATAAGTCATCCAACAGCTAAGGAATGTTTTACAATCATTGAATTTTGTCTCAGATGGCAAAACCCTGGCACAAATCTTGCAGTGCACACCAAGCTAAAGCCACTTGAGGCAGTTTACAGCCTTTACTCATTCAGCATAAAACTAATTTACTCTGTCAGCAAAAGGAGGCAATACATTTGAAATGTGAAATGATTTTAGAAATTCAGTTACCGAACCCAGAGACTTGTGTTTAATACATTCTGTTTAAATCGTCACAACAATTTGCCCAAATGAAATTTTACTAAAGACATTCACATTTATTTTTGTTTATTTTTTGGGAAGTTACTGAGACAGAGAGAGGAAAAAGTTTAATTTTTTTGTAAGAGAGGATCTCCATGTCTATGAAAATGAATGCAACAATGATACGTGATATAACAAAGGTAGGCAGACAATATCTTTCATTTTACTGAAGTGGAGCACAATATATAATTAGTACATGTCAGATGAAACAAGTGCATAAATCTTAGTGTATCAAAATGATACAGCACTCCCACAGTGCAACGCCTCTCATCAAACAAGCACATCCTTAATTAAACAGCTACTGATTGCCATCACCTGACTAATGGAAGTAACTAAAAATTACAATAGTCTTACATTTATTAGACATTTACATTTATGCATTTGTCAGCCGCTTTTATCCAAAGCATTTTATACCGCAAACTATAAGTATGTGCGTTCAATGGAATTGAAACCACAACCCACACCAAGTGGTTTAAAACCACAGAATATACACTTCAAAATTATTACATTAATTTAGTTTTTTAATTATTATATGGATAAAAATAACTACTGGTTAATATTCACACTAAAACCTTCAAAAAGAAGCATCCTCTTTTAAATACAGTATCAGAATCTCATCACCGAAGCTACCTAATACCCTCACACTATCACCAAGGACACTGGTGAATGAGCTCTGTCTACTCACGCTCTCAAGTCCTTGAGACACATTCTAAAAAAAACAATAAATATAAACTCTCCCCTTTGTTGGCCCACACTGCAATTATTGACATGATTTTCACCCTTTATCTTTGTATGACACTGGGGGAAATGTGAGCAAACTCTTAAGAGCAGTGGACTGGAGAGAAGAGAGACTCAGACCCTCTTCCGGACACACTTGGTATGCAAGGCACTCGACCAGACAGCCAACGGGTCTCTGCTGCAAATTTACTCACATTTGTCCAAATTTCCTGGTGCGAGACAGGAACCGAAAGACAAACTGGGGCCATGCAAAAAAACTGATACATCATAAACAAATTTAAGCAAAAATGTTAATTTGGCGTAGTGTTGAGGATGAGAGGCACTGGAAGAATGAATGAAGATTGTTTGAAATGATACATGATGCCCTCATTGATGACAAAATCATGGCCATTATGCATAACCATTTGCAAATGTTCTCATGATTACAAGTGATTGTTAGACTGATGATAATGACATCATTATTTTCAAGAGGGCAACATAATAGTGAAGTAATAATTGTTAATTGAGTAGCTAAAGAACCTATATAAGGAATGAGAACTCACTCATCTTCATTGGGCAGACGGAAACTGTGCTGTCATCATTCATTACTGTTCACTTGCCAAAAATAAATAAATGCAGCATAAGCCTTCTTAATAGAATAGACCAGAATAGAAACATACGCTGTAAAAATATCTATAGACTCTACCAAACCATTGCTGAAATAATACATCTACCAATTTTCTGTGATCTATGATATAGTATAGTTGCTGGGGGTGGTTAATTTACAGAGATGACAGAGATCTACTGGCTGCCCATGATGAAGCTGTCAGTAGCTTTTTTATTTTCAAGTTCCAATTTTCAGCCTGTCTCCTCTATTCTGTCCAGTTTTCACAACATGTGGGACCAACAGACAATCGAAGAGGTTCCAAAAATTCGCATAAACTTTATTTTGTAGACTTTATGATGGATTACACAACTAATGTAAGTTCCAGCCTAAAGTTGCTAATACTACAATATCTATGCCAGACATTTCTGGCATTCTGTTAATAACATGGTTTTATTGTATTATTTGTAAATCTCAGGCTCCTATCTTTCAGTCCCATGTTGAGGGACAAATTCACTAAACAGTTGTGTCAATTTCTAATGCAATATTTTAGCACAAAACAGTTAACTAACCAACCACAATTTAGCCATGGGCAATATGTACATATAAAGTATAGTGTTTGTTTTGATGTGTTTAACTAAAAACATAGGTAACTAAAAAACATATTTGCCTACATTTTCTAGCCATCATGATGGCAGTAATTTATCAAATGATAGAAAAGAGCATTATAACTGGCCATGTAATCAGATGTGCACTGTTGGTGAGTGTGCTTTCTGCATTTTAAAGAGCTGATTTAGGCGCTTGGACTGCAGTGGTCCAGTGAGTCCCAGTAAAGTGTGCCAGACTGTGCTATCCTGCTGCATCCACCACAACCAAGAACTTGTGTTTAGCACTTATTTGTTGAGCGTGTTTGTGCCCTAACATAATGTGCCCCTTGCATAATTCTTTATGGGAATCAGGTGATAAACAATATAGACAACAAATGCAAATAAACAGCGCTATGATGCCCAATATGCTCCTGATGAAGAGATTATTCAGTGTGAAATTGACATATTGTGTGTTTTTTGTAGTGTTAAATGGTGGCAGAATAACAACATATAAGCACAGTATGCCTACATAATACATAAATGTAGTGAGTTTGTACTGGGATTTACCTGTAAACTCTCTCGTGCCCCAATTAGCTATTTAATATGGATTAGGTAATCTGGGGGAATTCACTCTTCCATCAAGACCTAAGGAATGTATTTATTTTGTTGCTTATTTAGTAGCTTATTTGACAGATAGCTAGCAATACAAGTCAATAAATTACAAGTCAATCAAACATCGTGATTTTCAAATATTTGCTCATGCAAAGTCTTGCCTTGTGTCTTAGCATGTAAACTGACAATAGTCACTTATTTCTGTCACTTTAATGATGTGAAAAACATACGACATGTCAACAACAGTAGTGTGCTGAGAAACATTTTATATAATTCTAGAAACAAAGTTTAAATGAAATGAAATGAAGTATGTACATAGTCAACTATTAACAAATTCTTTATGATGGATAAATAATGACTCCAATGTCTGGTGTAAATTCACAACTGATGCAGCCACACTATCAGTACCAGGCAGGGGAAGATACGACAGAGACGGCGAAAGACTGGATTGATTACAATTGTTAATCAAGATCCAGTTGAATGCACTCCAAGAAAGTGCACTTAGTGAGAGAGGTATGCTCCATCAATTGCCAGAATTCATTCCCTCCATGAGGATTAGTTTGTAAAGTTTAAATAAGTTCCTTTTAACTATTTAATGTTTTTGTAATAAGGGCTAGCATAATGGAGCAGGCACACACCATAAAGCAGTGAAGGGCCTTGCAAGCTTTCCTAACCATCCAACCCATTCTGCTGCATTAAGTGAATATTAGCTTTGCACTGTATTATCCAGTGAGACACGTTAACCATTTTCTAAGCCTAGCGTTTAATGAGAAATGTATTATTGCAACTAGAATGGATGTAAGAAGAAAACCTCATGGCTCTCAACACATAAACCTGCCATGACCCAACATATTTTTGTTTTGCAGATCATTTCTTTTGGTGAGTTCAGTGGCTATTTCTGCTTCTTGCAAATAATATAGCTTAATTTACTGACACTGACAATGTGCATGGCTGTCTTGTTTTGTAAGAAATAAATGTTTAAAGCTATAGCACAGACTTTGGTTGATATGAATATTAATAATCATATAAATGTAAATAATACTTACACCCTTTTTCCAGGTATGCTGCTCTCTCCATAAATGTCCCTCACACTCCTACAGTCCTTATTACTTGTATCCATGCTTTACATTCACCAGCAGAAGGTTTGGACAACTGGAGCAGGTAGGAAATGTCGGCTGTTGCAACATGGCAGAATTATTAATGTCACCCTGTGACTTGCCCATATGCTGTTAGGTGTGGAGTCAGCATGTGCATCTGTTTACTCCTTCCACCCAGACACGACATAAATATTATGCACCTGAAAATCCTCTACAGTCTGAGATCCAAATGCTTTTTTTCTCATCTGCAAAAAACAAAAAAACTTGAGCAACATTTTTCTAAAGACATGTTTTAAGATCAGCCGCTGGACTAACTTGATAAATGTTTAATTCTTTTCACCTCATGAGAAATTCATGGGCAATTTTGTAATCAAATACAAGAAAATGATTGTGACAGCAACAGGGACAGTTCCACTCAGGAAAGTTCATTTTCTCAGTTGATATGGGGAGTCTGTGCTACACTCTTCTCACTCTTTGGCAGCTTGTGTCAGAGAAGAGGCGGCTGTTTGGCTGAAAATGAAAGGGCCTGGTATTTGTGCTTGGAGATGGATTTCTTAGCAGTCACAGATGATTCTGAATGTGAACGTACAGAAGCGCAGCATTTTCCAATCATCTTGCTGAGGCCATTCAGCATCTGATCAGTGGGTGCTCAGGGCACAGGGTTCAATCAATCCTCCATACCTGAGAATCACATGGCCAGCTGGCACACCAACCTTCAGCACACTGCTAGCAACAAACTGTAGATAAAGGACAGTGTCTGGTAGCATTAAGGAAACAACAAACTAGATAAATGTTCATATCAGAATGTTTGTAAACTGCTGTTGTTTTTGTCCTTTTTTAAACTGTAAACATATTTGCAAGTTTTAAAAAATATGTATAAAAACATGGAGACAACTTCTGCATAAACACATTTACACTGGTTTGTACTGTCTAAAATTCAAAGCTTGCTTCAATTACCTTTAAATAAAGTTTAAGTAAATTTCGAAAGTAATAAGTGTAAATCTAATACATTTTTGTTCTTTAAAAGTTTTTATGCAATTAGAGATAGCAATCACAGAACACTTAAGTATTGCGTAAGCACTTGACGACAGTGAAAGTTTTCCCAGTACATTGTTTATTAGCTAGTATTCTGAAGACATCTTTCCATAACCATAAAACATTATAAATGACTATAATTGTTCTGTGAATTAAAATAGTGAGCATTCAGAGAAGAAGTGCATAGGGTCTAACACTTGGATCATAAATTTCTGAACACCCATTGGCACTCTATGTCCTTGATGTTGTTTACTTCTGCATTAATAAGATTTAGCTCCATGTTGGCCAATTTAAGACAGATTATGCTCTAATGTTTCGTCAATTACAGTGGCATACAGAGAAACTGGTAACAAATTACACAATACGGGCCTAATTAAGGCTCATTGGTTGTTGTGCTGAGGTGGTTTTTCACATGTGTTTGATTTAGGGCAAAGCTTTGCCTGTGGTCAGTGTCAGATGAATGGGTTACACAATGACACTGTAAACTCCTGCACTGTATCTTACAAAAACAGAATTGCCACATTAAACATTCAAGATGATCAACCCATAATAGAATTAAACTAAACCTAATAACATAACCTAATAACACTAAACCTAAAAACATAACTTCTTTAATTTGGCATGCTTTATCTTAACTTTTTCAAATGTTTTCACTCATGACATATTTTGTATATTTACATTTATGCATTTGGCAGAAACTTTTATCTAAATTGACTAAAGTACATACTTTAGAGTTTCATCAGCACACACAAAAACACACACACACACTCGCATGTATATTTATACATATATTTATTTTTAACATTACTAATTAAACAGTCTAAATATCTTCTAGAAGAATTCATAAAGCACATTTATTTTCTTTTCCAAATGTTTTTACTAGAATATGGAACGTTTTTTTATGTTGATCATCCTGATCTCTTCTCTCATAAGGGATGAGCTAATTTCATTCGCCTAGATGTTCAGCCGAGGTTTGCAAATAATGCTGTAATTTTCAGCTCGGAAGAACACCTGCACCTTTTGGGATTAGGGGAAAAGGTGGATGTCTGTTTAGAATGCACTGGGTCCCAGCACTGGGTACTTTAGTATAGGAGACAGGCGCTAAAAACAGCTTCCTGTACAAAACAGAAAAATCAAGAAGTTTTTTTCTATTAGAATATTTATCTTTACATGAAAGAAAACATTATTATTTCTTAAATTAAACAGGTGGCGGATGTCTTCATTTTCTGCTCAAGGCAAAAGCATGTATACCAAAACAAGGGCTCTGTATCCATAGGGGTTTACTACAGGTGATGAATGAATGCTCAGGTTTCATTATCATTAGTTTAGGTTGATTCATAGTGAATCTGAAAATGGCCACAATGGCGCAGCAGCAGCAGGTGACCATATCCCAGCAGTGCCATATGTTTTTCCTGGCCCGTGTTTTGCCTCCTCCAGACTCACAGAAGGCACATACACAAACAAACTGTATTTTGGTCAAGGGCCCTGAGGTGCAGGATCAGGGTAGTGCACACACACGCAAAAAGACCCAGAGAAACAAATTGCAAATGCCCCTAAAAAACACAGGTGGTAACTCTCTGTAAGCCTTTAATATCATGCGGTA
>JBAJNP010008447.1:0-20243 GCA_036877545.1 Yasuhikotakia modesta
AGACTCATTGCCATCCCATAATGTAAACAGTTGTGTGCAGTCTGATCTGCTCTCTGTCAGCTCTACTTCTCCGTCTGTCTGGAGGCCATAAATCTGCTTTATGAAACAGGCACCTGCCCTGAACAAACAAGATAAGTGCTACAGCGCCGACTGCACTGTGGGGATTTAAACCACAAATTTCATAGGAGGACTTTGAGAGAACCAAACACAAGTGGCAGGTTTTTGAGAAGAAATAAAACAAAGCAGAATAAAACGAATGACTTTCTCCTGGAGAACGTATAAAAAGGTGTCTGCGTGTGTTCCTGCCATTTCTCCCACATGTAATTCATAGAAAAACACAAATGAAGTGTTTGCAACTGCAGATTACAGCGTCATCACCAGGTCAGAGTGATACCCACGCAGGCCCTGTTTCTGCCTCCAGTCGGATCTCAGTACCAGTAATCTGGACATCTGTCCAGCGGGTGGGTTTGTCACCCCCTCCGGTACCATTAGCCGGCCCCAAAGATTGATGGGGTTATCAGTGCAGCTTCAAATTCAATCCCATTTGGCTGCCGTTCCTCCCTCTGCAAGTGAGAACAATTACCATAAGATGAAAACTGGCAGTGCTGACTAACAGAGTGCAGAGACCTCAAGCAGCTGTAGAAGAACAGGACAGCAGCGAGACTGAAACTGATGCCATCCCCCTGAATATGTTAAAAAACAGACATATACACTTCAGATTGTATTCTGAGAAACACTTCAACAGCACTGCACTACAAACACTACAAACATTTTTAGGCAAACAACTAAATTTTAGGAAGGTTGAAGACATTTTAGTCAGTATATCCAAACAGTTTTTAGCAGCGTCTAGAACACCACCGGTATGCATTACCACCCTAAACAGTGTTCCTGCTGGTTTCATCACACTGAGAAACAAAGTCCTGTATCCGAACCTGTGTGTTCTCACCAGATCTGCTAAACCTCAGCTTTAAAAACAATAACAGCTAAAGGCACATCAGCATGTGTTAGTAGAATCCTGGCCTCTGATACTGACTATTGCTGCTCATCAGATGTTCAGAAGATCATTTGTAAGTATACTACAAAATAACTACAAGTAAATTACTCTCAAAATACAGCTCAGATACAACACAACTGCCATTTTTAGACATCAGAGCATGAACTGTAGTCACACAAATACATGTTCACACTGAAGCCGTGCATGGATTAAAAATTAAAGTTGTTTGTCACAAACTACAGTTTATGTCTGACAGAAAGCTACAGAACACTTTTACATGGTTTTAATGTTCCATGAAGAAAGATCATACAGATGTATACAGAACTAACACAGAGTTATGAAATCATACCAGAATCTTAATTTGTGCTCTTAATCTATCTGAGTAGAACAGCTCCATCTGCATTTATGCTAGTTTAATTATGAACACAGAGAGTATGAACATGAAACATGGTGGGTGCAGATCTGTAGACGCACTCCATCAGAGCAGCGCCTGGAGGTGGAGTCTGTACATAAATCCAGGTGTTGTGTGAGGCGGCATGTCTTCATTAAGCTCTCTCACTGTGATGAATGCTTAAGCTCTTATGATTATCCTGGCTCAGACATTCTCAGACGTACAATCACCATATGATGGAGATCACCTGCTGATCAATGCCATCATTCTGCTCCACCTCCCATTCTGCACAACTGGCTCATGCGGTTCTCCATCAGCCGATGTTCTGCAGGACACCAGCGTGAAGCTTTGAGGTTCTGTCCTTTTTTAAAACTCTACAGGCTAAAATGAAGCTTTTGCATCTGGTCTTATGAAGTCTTACATTAAAGTCTAACACACGTTCATTAAACACAAGACCAGCAGTGAATGTCAAAATCAAACCACAGAAAACCTTCTGCGCTTGGATGGCAAACAAACTGAAATCACACCGAGTCAACGTGTGTCAACACACCGATCCGGAGTCAGTCCACAGACACACCGAGTCAACGTGTGTCAACACACCGATCCGGAGTCAGTCCACAGACACACCGAGTCAACGTGTGTCAACACACCGATCCGGAGTCAGTCCACAGACACTGAGGTGAGCAGCGCGCCCGTCTCCTCGAGTAGGACACATAGTGAGTTAGTTATGTAGGTGGTTAGTTAGTTATGTAGGTGGTTAGTTAGTTATGTAGGTGGTTAGTTAGTTATGTAGGTGGTTAGTTAGTTATGTAGGTGGTTAGTTACTCACTGTCACCCGCCGCCTGTCGAACTTTGACCTGCGGTTCGGCTGATGACGTAATATCATCGATCATTAAACGGTAGTGCGTCATTATTCGTGCACAAATCAAACCTCTTACAGCATATCGGACCGCAGAGAGAACAGGCGTGTTTGTCGGGGTTTCTCTGAGTTCGACTGAAGGAGCAACGCGAGAAAATAATTTAAAACTCAATCTTAAAGTCTCACGTTTGTCTTCAGTTGTTACAGACCTCAGAATGAACGGCTGCTCCCGGTTTCTCCCGGTAAACCGGTGAGCGCGCGACACGTTATGCGCGGTCACAAAGTGCTGTCACTCACGGACGATCCTCAAGCCGTGATTGGTAGAAAGTTGGGAGGGGCGGGGCTTGAGAGGAGTCACCTGTGCGGCAGCAGCAGAGACTGGAGAGATTCACACATCACGCTGAGTTTTGGGCTCATTCTGGTTTTATCATTCTTTTAAAAGGTAATTATGAATGAATTATGTGAAATATCTTATTACAGTCCTGCTTTAAAGAACATAGAGAACAGGAAGTAAATTGGTTTTGACAGGAGGGATTATGGTTGAACTTTGCTCTTCATGAGTAAGAGAAACGAAGCGACTTTTTCTTCATTGCTGCGTAACTGAAATGATTGTTACAGATGTTGATAGGCAAACATTCACACAGAGTGTCTAGCTCTCTGGATTTACCTGTGTGGATCTCAGTTATATGTGTTTGTGTATGAAACATTGATAAGAATCACAGTTTCTGTTTTGAAGTTTTAAACATTCACTTTGCGACCTAGACTGGCTTAGACTTTGACCCGCATGTGAGCATTACCTCTCAGCAGCGGTGCTGTATGTATGACTGCAGGCTTCTGTGTGGCGCTTGGATATGAAGCTGTGGAACCGCGGCTCTCCGCTGGCTGCGTTATGTCTGCTTGCAGTTTGTCTTAATCGTGCAGGTACGTGAAGGTTTCCAGTTATTTAACTCTATTGGAGGCCTTTTGTGCTAAAGGTCACTTTTCATTTCATGTCGTTTCTGTGGGAGCAGAAGTGTTGCCGTGTAATGCACACATTTACCCTGCATATTAAAAGCGTCTCTGCATTACTTTCCATTAGACATTAACACAGCAGAAAACAACAGCCTGCGTCACTCCAGTCACCTGCTCAGGAATGCAGAAACATGTCTGTCTGACAGAACCAGCGCACCGGGTTAAACCCAACAGAGTTCTCAGCAGTTTTACTGAAGTGTTGTGATTGTGTTTTGCAAACAGGTGTGACCGTCACCTTACAAGTTGTGTTGTTTTGGTGGTGCTGAGAACCGTGTTGTTCCTGAACCGCAGCAGGCAGGTTATCCCCCTGAAATAGAGAGGAAACAGTTGCTCTTACAGAGATTGTGATTTTGAGGCATCTCTTATGAACAAAAGTTACATAATATGTAACTTTTAAGATGTATTATAATCTTTCGAATATGTAGTGAATCCACAAAACAGTTGAAGCTCTTCTGTGTCGTTTTCCAGCACCAAACTTTGCATCTCAGTTCAGAGTGAGTGTCAGACTTACTGTTCAGTATTTAATTGGAGGTGTTAATATCAGTACATCTGTGAGCCTTAAGGGTACAGTAGCAGAAATAGTTTGAATTTAAGGGTCAAATAAAATGACCATAAGAGACAATCATCAGAGCTGGTGCAAGGAACTCTAACATTATAAAAGCACTGAGAAAATAAAATAAAATGTAGCACGTCACATTGTGTAAATCAATAAGCTAATATTCGCTGAGCTGTGACTATTGACAACAAATGGAAAGATGGTTTCATTTCTTGAGCTAAATCTTGATTCATTAAGGTGTATGTCTCTGAACCGGCTGTGTCTCAGTGGCCGTACAGGTGACCTCCACCGGACCCCAGACGGTGAGGAAGGCAGAGGGGGAGAGTGTCACTGTGGGCTGCACGTACACCATCGACGCACCCGATGTGGGCGAGCTGGACATTGAGTGGTCACGCGTCAGTCAAGACATGACCCAGAAAGATCAGCTGGTGAGTTTTAAAAGAGATTAAAACACAAACTCTTTGTGCCAATTTCTGGTGAAAATGTATGTTAAACAAGAAAGTGGTTTAGATTTGGAATAACGAGTGAATGATGAGAGAACTGTCATTTTGGGAAGATACAGTATCTGTCAGATGAAAATAGTTTCAGATCCTTTTTAAAAACCCCAGAATATGATATAAATACACTGCAGGTGTAGCTGATGAGTTAGACCACAGGAGCACTTGTCAAATCTTCAAATTAGATTTTTCTAGTGAAAAGAAGGATGTTTATTTAAAGTTGTGTGAAAATGCACCAGTCAGGTTCTGATCAAACGTATCATCAGGTGGATTTTGTCATTTTTTCTCCCTGGCTTCCTAACTTCAGGCTTTCTGGTGATGTGTGCAGATTCTAACATGCTTCTGCATGGCATGTTAACAGCCTGTCCTGACGACAGCAGGTGGTTGGACCTGTTTGGTTAGATAAGACTGGCTTGTCTGCCTCACTGGATCTCTGTCTGTCTGTCTTAGATCTTATCCTACACTGGAGGGAAAGAGTTCAGGTTCGGAGAGCCAGACCTGATGAGTCGTTTGAAGTTTCTCACTGACCCGAGCCGTGGAGACGCCACAGTCACCATCACTTCCTTGCAGACCTCAGACACAGCCACATACCAGTGCAAAGTCAAGAAGACACCGGGCATTGACTCCAGAAAAGTGACTTTATTGATTCAGGGTGAGGACAGAGTCTGTGCAGTCTATGACAGCTTTATCAGACTCCTGGTTTCTGTTGTACCGGTTCCCTCCACCCTCACGCCTCCACACACTGACACGCGTGGAACGTTGGGTGGGGTGGATTTCCTTTAAACGCCCTTCTGCTGTTTGTCTACGGCGAGCTCAGCCCAGCCCTGCACGTCATGTCAACACATCACTGCCACTCATGTGAAGGAGCTGTATGCTGTCATGCTGCATTTCTTATATAATATCAAATAACTAAAACAAAATATTACAGCTTCTGACTGTAGGTGAACCATTATAGCAGCTGCTCACTGCAATAGGTCAGATTCTCATAACCCCTGCCTGTTATTTGTGTTCTTCAGTGAAGCCCTCAGTGCCCAAGTGTTGGGTGGAGGGTAGCGAGGAGAAGGGCAAGAGCGTTTCAATGCACTGCAAATCCTCTCACGGAACGGTTCCTCTGAAGTACTCATGGACCAGAGAGACTGGAAATCTTCCCCCGACTGCAGCACAGAGTGAGTTCTGAACGCAGGTCTGGTGTTCAGCTAATGCTTCAGGCATAAGTGAGACGTTTGCTATGATGGGATGTGTGCTGTAAACACTGAGCAGCTGTTGCACTCTCTGAATGACTGTTCTGTGTGAAGATACCCAGACTGGAGTCCTGGTGATCGGAAACCACAGCGAGAGCTACACAGGGAAATATATCTGTGAGGTCAGCAACGAGGTGGGCACAGAGAGATGCACATACACCCTGCAGGCATACAACCGTACGTATACCCGCATTTACACACATACACCTGTACATGTCACTGCAATACATAAGTGCCATTTATTTTACATAAAGTCTCTATACACAGTCACATTTCTCTTGTGTGCCTTTAGCATAAACCTAAATTTATCAATTTAGGGACATAATTAAATTAGTCCATTAAATTACTGTATTTAAACAATAAAAATGATAATGAGTTTTAAATGAGGTGTTAAAACAGACATACAAAACCTCCTGTAATGTATATTATCTATTGTAGTAACTAAATCCTGAGACATCTACATTAGCATTTCTGTATACAGACGCACCTGCGCTAAATATGTAGATTCACTCTGGTGCCATACTGGTGCCATAAACTCTCGACAGGGAGACCACTGGGAACTCCTGTATAATCTTACTTTCATTTCCAGCAACCAGTAAAGTGGGAGTGATTGTGGGAGCTGTGATTGGTGCACTGCTGTTGCTTCTCCTCCTACTTTTGCTGATCTGGCTGCTGATTTGCTGTTGCCAGAAGTGGCACTATGAGAAAGATATTGCCAGTGGAATCAGGTAAATGATTTTTTAATGCATTATTGATTTGCTTGTCAAGCCTCAGAATCACTCGCTTCTAAACCCATAAACAATGAGTCATTTACAGCAATGTACAAACCACACAGCAGCTGCGTGCTCATGCTAACATTTCCCAGCACTGACACTGTCTCTGTTACATTCAATGCACAAGCCTTTAGTGACTCGCATTCCTGACTGGCTAGTCAGTGAAACCTTGTTACTGCAAACACACCCAATAATTGTGCTTTAAGTTTTACTGATTCAGGATTTGCCTTGTGAAACCTTTCAACTTTATGGGATCATTTATAACTACATATTATATAAATGATCAGATTTAATATATATAAGTGTTTTATTTGTCCTCAGGGAGGATTGTGACGCTCCAAAGAGTCGACCCGGAAGCCGGACCACAAGCCTCCGTTCCGTGAGGAATTACCGGGCTCATCCCGGGCTATACTACGACTCGTTTCATAAAGCTGAAATCATGCGGGCCGGATCTGGCCACAGCAGTGAACGCAGCAGAGCCCAGCGGGAAGCCAGCATGTTAGCTAATGACCAAAGAAAACCACTGCGCTACGACAGCAAATACGGATACCCTGTGTAACCGCAGATGTCCTGCAGACGGCGCTGGACAGATTAAACCGAACAATGAGACAACGAACGTTTACACTGAACAGGAGGAAATACACACTGCTGCAAAGGATACTGTTCTAGTAATGCATGTATATATGTGTTTATGTATTTTTAAAGAGTTTATTTGAAGCCTCTGCAAACCTGAAGGATTTAATGACATCAGAATGAATTATGATTCTGAATGACTGTTAATGGACAACTGTAATTAAACTAACAAACCTTTAAACTTTATGTAAAATTTAGTCCTTATCGATTGAAAGTCAAATGTGTCACATAGGTGGTTAATGAAATAATAAATTTACAGTAATAAACCAGTCAAGGTTGTTCACTGGTCTTAACTGGTCTCTCTGGAAAAACTGGTCTGCTGGCAGATTTTGGGCCCATATTTATCTGCTCAGCCTGAAACAGGTCAGCTAAAAACCATTTTTACACCAGTAATAACCAACAAACTTTTTAACCAAGTTAAAAATGACCCTATCAGTCTCTAGTTCACATACTGGACCTAATTTCACATCAGAGTTTGTTTTGAGGGTGATGCACCTGCACTGATGAGCAGGTCAGTTCAAATCAACACCTGATTCACAGATGATGGAGGCGGGTTGTTTGCTGTGATTTGCATCTGTAAAGTAGCGTTAAGGGACGCGTCAGTGTTGAGCGAGAGCACCACCGTCTGCAGCACTGAAGCTTTTCATTTTAGAATGTATTTTCACTTTAGATAATATTTAAATATTTTTGACTGACAGAATACTGATTTACTGATTTTTAATACTGACAGAAATATTCATCATACTCATAGTATTACTCATAGTATCACACAACAGCCTTCCTGGTTTATTAGACATTTTCACACAGGAAACTGTAGGTCCTGATTATGGAGGCTTCATCCTTCAGATGTGTTTGAAATGTCAGAGCTGTGAAAGCTTCTCACCAGCAGACCTGCAGCGCAGAGAACACGCTGCTGGGTTACTAAGGAAACCAGAAGATGTTCGGCTGACGGCGAGGGACGTGTTTGAATGTCATGAACGATGGAGTAAAATGAACTATGAGCAGAGCAACAGGACGTGTTGCTGTTAAATAACAGTTTTCCAGGGAAGACTATGGATAAAGGCAGAGGTGAAACATGCGGTGCAGCTGTGATGTCATCTTGCGTTTCAGTGGTTTGTGGGCCAGTCAAATCAAACCTCTCTACATCCGCTCGTCATTCACACAGAAGGACGCAGGCAAAGCACCCGCAGTAACCGGCACCACATCTGACTTCAATTTCCATTGGACACACCTGTAAATAAATACAGCACAGGTTTATCATGAGAAGATCAGCTGTTTCTGATACAGGAATAATTTACTCTCTAGCCATATTCTTCAACTCCAGTCATAAATATAACTGTTCACCTCATCAGAAGAGATCTCTGCTGCTGTATAAGACTAAAACGTTCTCTGATCAATTTAACTCACCAGCATTTCAACTGGATGATTTATGTCCTATAATAAAGTTCCTTCACAGCAGGAGAATTTGATCCTTTTTCCCAAAATCAGAATTTCCAGAAGAACTCAGAATCACATGATATAAGCATACTGACAGTTACAGCTTCATCTGAAAATTAACATTAAAATTAACAGTAAAACATCTCACAAACAAACACTGAAGCTCTTGATCTTTGTTATAATTACAGTCTGGGACTGTAAAACAGACACATCTACACATGAAGCATTTAAAATGTCCTGAAGAAACGAGACTCATGTAACGTTCATATAGGTGAGCAGACAGTATTCAGTTTCAGTGTCATTTCTGTATGAGGGTTTATATGTGTGTTAATCTGTATGTAAAAACTCAGCAGCCAACAGTGATTTGAATTGAACCTGAATTCCATTCCCACAGTGTGAGGACAGCGGTTAGACTGACTGAAGCGCTGCTTTAAATATGGTTACGAACATTTGACTTCATAACCAATATATATAATTAATCATCAGCTGTCACAAGCTTTTAGCAGTAACTCTGCTCCTGCTTCCACATCATTTGATTGAAATAAACAAATTCTGCAGTGACTGAAGACTTCCTGTGCATGAGAGGCGGAGCAAGTGAAAAAATATCGGAGAACTTCAAAACAACGTACTGGAGTCCTAACCTCAGAACTGACATACGGTAAGAGTGTAACGCTATAATATTGTTCAGATAATGTAATACAGTAAATATAATTTCATAAAGTTCACATTGTTTCATCTTGAATTTGACAAATAACTGCAGTTTATATTATAGATTGTATTTGCAGATTTTGGTGCCTTGATAAACACAGCTTGAGACATTTTTGAGATCTCTTCTGAAGACTTCTTTATCTCAGCAGGAACATTTGAGAACTTCCAGTACAATCTCATAATAAACAATATGTGGGCAGATGCAGTTGGAGAAATCATGCTGACACTGACGGACAAACTGGTGGTCTGGATGCTGACAGCTGTGCTGGCAGTCTGCACCATCTTCTTCAACATGTACCTGCTGTTGATCATTCAGAGAAGCTACAGGAAGAAGCACAAGCTCAACCCGTGTGACTTCATCATCTCAGCCATCGCTCTGGCATGCATCTTCCAGCAGGTTCTTGCATACTTGTGGCAGACCATAGACGAGATTGACATTGTGTGCAGGATTGACTTCACGGCGGCTGTGATACTGGTGCTCATCTTCAGCTTGAAGATCATCATATTTTGGAGCACAGCATTCCTGACCTTCTACTATGGCACAAAGCTGGTGGTGGAGCCCGTGCATTGCTACACGTGCATCCAGGAGGCCATCATCAAACACGTCCACACCGTGCTGGCCGTGATCATCATCTGTGGTTTTGCTAACTGTGTTCCCATGTTCACGATTCTGACCCCTTACAACACCACCTCTGGACTGGGTGACTGCGGCTCCATCATGCCCAACGACAACACTGAGAAAGCTTACATCTTCTACTACGTTCTCATCTCTGACATCATTCCAGGTGCCATAATGGCCAAAAGCAGCATTTCTATCGCGTACCACCTGGCCAAACATCTTCTCGACATGAAAGCCAGCACCAACGGCACACACGGGCCCAAGCTGGGCACTCAGATGCGGGTGATTAAGATGACCCTCAGCCTGGTGGCAGTGTTTCTGTGTTTCGTGGTGGTGGACGTGTACACGCAGTCCACAGTGGTGTTGCTGAAGCAGAACTCACTCTGTCTGATCATTCTGTTTGGCAGCCTCTACTCTGCAGTCAGCGCAGGTGTGATGATCTACGGTAAGGAAAGCTACTGGAAGGAAATGATCGCCTCCTACAACATCTTCCTAGACGAGTATCCGTGTTTAAACAGCCTGAAGATCTCTGAGGTGAATTCTGAACCTCACGCTCATCATTAACTTTTACATTTCTAATCCAATTTAATTACTTATTTTAAGAATTTTTCAGCTTAAAGGTTAAGTTATTTCTTTACCAAACTGAAAATATGTAAAGTCTTTTGTTGCCTTGCTGTGTAAAACACTGAAAATTAATCTGAGGAACTGTGTAAACGCAGCAGTTAGTTTTCTTTGTTACCCAAACTGTACAAAATTCATAAAATGTTTCAGCTATTTACAGTTGGTGAAGGATTCACACACAAAACAACCACAAAATAAATTAAAAAACAACAGTCTATAAGACCAGTCTGAAGAAATTTGGTTAGTAAAAAATAAATTGTTATTCTTTTTATATAATAAATGTAAATTATTTTCACTAATATGAAAACAAAACCAACAGAAGATATTTTGAGACTCAAACACTTACATTATATACAATGTAAAATAAACTACAGATTTACAAGCACTTCTGAAAGAAGGAAGGAAGGAAAGAAGGAAGGAAACACTTCTGAGAAAGAAGTGGGGAAAAAAATCCCAAATGTGTGTAAAAATACTGCCTGTGTCAATCTGTATCTGCTCAGTGTCTGAATTTTAATAATGGTAACATTCTGATCAAATTATTGTTAGCAAACATTGTCAGATTTCAAATGTAATTGTCAAATATCTATGAAACATCTCTGAAGCAAATGACCAAATGATGGATGTAACACTGACTGAGTCTATGGGTTGTGCTGATCTGATCTGAAGTATCAGGCGAGTGTTAAACAGTGTTACCATGGCGATGCCCAGCAGTGGCATGTACCATTAAAAGCTATTTAGCTC
The DNA here is from genome assembly GCA_036877545.1 of Yasuhikotakia modesta. Taxonomy (NCBI): domain Eukaryota; kingdom Metazoa; phylum Chordata; class Actinopteri; order Cypriniformes; family Botiidae; genus Yasuhikotakia; species Yasuhikotakia modesta. The sequence goes on from JBAJNP010008447.1 coordinate 11,082, forward strand.
TCTATCATTTTACAGTCTAGCACTGAAGTGTCAAGAGACAATCACCTTCCTACAGGAGAGAGAGTTCAGCAGAGCTCTTCTGATCTCAGCTTCTCACCAAACAAACATTAACAGCAGAGCCTCATTCTGAAAGAGTAAAACACATAAAGATGAATGAAATATGTGACATAAGTGTGTTTGCATCTCAGTGTGGTCAGAAGTCAAGCGTGGACATCTGACCTACTCGACTGTATGTCGCTTATAGAGCAGAACAGAGAACACATACACATCACACACACATAACATACACATCACACACACATAAAACTGACAGGTTTGTTATTTACTTGAGGTTTGTTATTTAACGGCAGTGAGAGCGTAAGGAGTTTCTGACTGACTGATTCATTAGCATCAACCACAACCAATCATTCTCCTGAAGGCAACTGAATTACACTAACACAACTGTGTGCTGCATTCAGAAGCATTAGCAGTACAGTAGTGTTCTCAGGTGAGGGTGGGCGGGGCATGTGGGAACCTCTCACCTCAGGCTGATCTGTGATGTCATCACCGTGGGCGCTTCTCCGTGGGCATTGGTGGAGGCATCCTGTGATGTCAGAGGTGCTGAAGTGGCTCTCTGAAGACACGTTACCTACTGAATGAAGATGCAGATGTTTCTACAAACGGGCGTCATGGGATAGTTGCAGCTGGTTTCTGTGGGCTGTGTGGAGGAGCATATACAATCTGATGTAATGTGGGCATATTATCATATTATATCTGGAGCTGTGTCTGTTTATGTGCATGTGGGTCTAAATATGAGCTTAACAAGGACACAAATGTATATAATGACAAGCATAAGAATAAAAACATGGAGACTCTGTGTCCTGGCAGGCCGTGGGTTGTAGAAACTGAAGCGTGAAACCTCAGTGAGAGGTTTGATCACGAACTGTCACACTTTTAGTTCTCTGCTGATTCTCTAGAGGAGCCTGCAGACACACACACACACACTAACAGAGCCGACATGTGCAGCTGAATTCTCTCTTCAGTTTCATTGAAACAATCATCATAATGTGATGTCATCATAATATGATGTCACAGCTCATGAAGATTCAGCGTGTGTTAACGGCTCATTCCTGAGACTTCCTCAGCCTCCAATCCTTCCCCTTCTTCTTACTGATCAGTTCCTCTGACCCTGCTGTCACATGAGAGAGAAGGAGAGAGAGAGAGAGGGAGGGAGAGAGAGCAAACACACAAAAAGAGAAACAATTTGTAAACATGCAAAAGAAATCTTTTTCTACACATCATATATTAATACACCAGCGGTTTGGTGATTATGGATTTGGTTTGTGATCCAGTCTTGATTTTCTAGATATTTTCAGTTACTATTAAAGAGTGAAGTTTGTCCTTTCTTTCATTTTGAAACACCTTCTTTGATTATATTTAATGTGCACATTTCAAACTTCCCAAAACACTCAACTTTCAAAACATTTGAAGCAGTTACGAAAAATGAAAGTTAGGGTTAGGGTTAAAATGAAGTTTATGGTCATTAGGAACATGATCAATTAGAATCCAAGTAACAAACGTGAAACTGGATTTTATCCACCAGCAGGAAGTGAAACGATGGTTTTACCTGTAAATGAACACAGGAAGTCAGTGGGTGTTGCAGACGAAGGACATTATTTGTCAGGCTGAGAGAAGAGCATTATGGGTACTGACACTTAAGAGCTTCCATCAGAAGAACCGGAACCACTGGAGAGTCCAACGGACGTATCTGAGCGTGTAGGACATGAGGTAGGACATCACAACTGAACCCACCATTTTCCTGTCATAGAGGAGCACTGATCACACACACACGTTTGTTATATATAACATACATCCGACTGACAGCTTCTGCTGAGAGAAGCTGAAATGTTCAGTATATATGACACATGTAACACACATCAGTGGGTTACTCAGCACTCTGAATGCCTGATGGAATGTAATTATACACATGGATCTGAACTGGATGAACTCATTCCCAGGGTCTGTCAACAGGTCAGATACAGGTGTTGTCAGCAGTTCATTGCCTTGTTAATAAAGGCGCAGTGTAAGTGTTCATGCAGGTCTGCAGGTCACAGACCTCATAATGAGAAGCGCATTTCTTTATCATTCTCAGGGTTGATACTGTATCCATCACACAGAGGAATCTTTATCTTCTTCACATTTGTATGAGGCTCTTGTATCTCTAGGACTGTGTGCAGCAGGAAACCAGAGCCCTGACTGTGTGGACAGGCGTATTATTTTCTTGTTAAAACTCAATTACTCAGAGAAGCTCTTTGGGGAGAAATGTAATTAGAATATCTCTTTTCCTCCTGATGCTGAAACAACAGACAGAACCCGGCGCGGCCTGCAGGTTTGTGTCACTCTTTAATCCATAGCTTGAGAAGTTAGACCACAAAAACAACAGAAAATTACACATTAGTGCACTCAACAATTCCCGAACTTGCCACCATAATATCCGACTGCAAAGCGTCAGCCTGAGGTCTCACAGCGCACATGAGATTTCATCATACTGGGCCTGCTGGTTCTGAACAAAATCAGACACACATTTAATCATTATAAAAACAACTCGCCCACAATCCTCTCCATTTACTGCTAAATATTCCAGCTGCTCTTTTCCAGACAATAAAAGTGACTAAACAGATACCGCTTCAGTTTAAAAACAACCGTAAGTAGATATCAGCATTTCTGAAAGCATTTGTTTACTGGGAGTGAGCACTAAACAGTACTGCAGCTTCACACAGTGGCTTAATAAATACAGCAAAAGATGATTAACGCTAACAGAACACTGCAGTGTTATCACTGTTAATGAAGGAAAAGTGCAATTATAGCCGCTCTAGTGAAGGAAGCTGGAAAACTGTTTATTTATTTCAACTTTTTAACTTTAAGACATAAAACTCATGGTGCAGTTGATATCAAATGTTAAATGTTTCTATTTCAGTAGGTAGGACTTGTGACTGAAATAACTGCCGGAGGCGTCACAAATATGGTCACAGAGTGCAGTGACTTTCCTTACAGAATCTCTCATATAGCGCATGAGTCACATATATCTGTGCTTTTTTTATATCTGTACAGCGTCTGTATGAAAGTCATATAGACATAGACATCAAGCGTCAACAGAACATTTACTTCAGTAATTCCATTTGATTCCAAATCAGTTTAAGATATGAAGGAAACCAATGAGAAGCTGTTGTGATGTGGAATAACTGTGAGCAGCTTACCAACCCAACAGCTCTTCCAGTGAAGTTCTGCCGTTTAACTCCTGTGGAACTTCAGAGAGCTGGAGGCAGCGCCGGACTCGACTGTCATCACACCAGCGTTTCTCTCCATGCCTTTAACCACAGTGTGAATGTGGCCTAAAACTGAAGTGACAACGTATTCTGCAGTGTGAACGCAGCCTATCCTGAGCACTGCAAACAAATCTAGTTCAGCACAATATGAGCATCTGGGGAGTGACAGGTTTTGTGTTTGCCTTTAATAACACTGCATTGAGATTTGGGGATAAACAACAGACTTTTGTTTGTTTTGGAAAGCAAACAGATGATGGAGTAAAATAAGAATTAATAAACCAAAGACGCAATAACACAGATGTATATTGGCCCAATCTAATCCATCCACAGGCACAAATGTCGGATGAAAATGTCATGAGTTAATTTATATGTGACTGAAAGCTGCCGATGTTATTCTGCGTATTATCTGTCATTTACACTGACTCATGTCTGAAGTTTTAAACCCTCTTCTGACATGCTGTTGCTGTTGAGCAGCATTAAATCACACTTAAGTGTCAGCAACAATCACAAACATGAAAGCGTAGATGATCAACTTTAGAAGTATTCACCCCCTGAAAGTTTGAAAACAAATTTTTCAATCAGCAGACAAACGTACGTTCAGTTTGCCAGAAGGCCTGTGGGAGACTCAAGGCCAGCTGGGAAAAGAGTTTATGGTCTGATGACAATAAAACGGAGCTGCCTCTCTGTAGCCGGACCTGCAGGGGCTTGTGAGGGCAAATGAACTGCAGAAGATACAGAGACACGGCCACTGAAGACTTAAGAGATGTTTTTTCAACAATCACCTCAGGTGTGAAACCACACCGGGACGCATTCAACACAAAAACGTTACAGCCTGTACCCTTACAAATAAACCCAGTTTTATTCAAGTAAAAGTGTCACAACAGTGTTTTTTGGTGTATTGATTATCATTTGTATATTCACCAGGGTTTTAGGTTTTATCTGTAGTGAAAGCCCATCTAAACTTCACCAGATCAGACCATTACTGAACCAGTACAGTCACCCCACGTTCAAAACTAACCAAGATCCTTCAAAGAGAATTAAAACTACAGCTGCTGACAGAGTAAATCATTTCAACCGGGTTTCATTTTGACATTTTCATCAGCTCTTCTTGGACACAAAAACTTCCCTGTTGAATCTGTTCAGTTATGACAGGCCACAAGACGAGCAGCAGACCAGCAAAACAAACTCAAGCTGATCTGAGCTGGAGTTCTCGGCAGGGTGAGCACATAATGTGAAGGATTTTCCAAACGCTTTACACGGTGTGTGCGGATGATTGGACCTGGCAGGAGGAAGCCATCACACCGGGACGCTGACAGTCCAGCTGAGGTGGAATTCAGCCTCCCATCGGGGGTGATGGTGCAGAAGGCCAGCAGGTTCTCCAGAAGAAACAGCAGTGCTTCTACAGTTCTCCAACAACCTGAACACACAAGCCAATGAAACTGAATGCTGCTACAATGAATCTGTAACATTTCTTAGAAACAAATCTCATGTCTTCTCCAGTAAAATCTTCTATTGTTCATCTCCTTCAGCCTTCAGGTCCAGTTTTGTGATCATCTCATTTTCAAACAGTAAAAAACGTCACATACCGTCAGACTCGCATTCAGTTGACAGACAAACAACAAACTGACAGCCACGTCCACCTGAGCTGTGACGTACTCTACTGAGTGGTGTAAAATGACTGCACTGCGTTCTGACCAGACTGCTTGGCCTCTAGTTCAGAAATACACTTCATGTTTCTAGTCAGGCAGATTTTACTCTGTGATTTGAACTGGACAGAACTAAAACACTTTCAGCTCATGGGTCATGTGCAACAGTTCTGCAGAAACAACACAAACATCCAATAATGTTTAAAACATCTCTGGTGCTCTCTGTATGAAAAAAGACATTTTAGAACACTGTGTAAATGACTCTTCAGTAATGGCCACTGTCTGTGAGGGGTGAGAGGTGGAGAAAAATGTTACCACAACGTTTCTGTTCATCTCACCGCACCTGCTGATATATTCAAAGATAAACTAGTTAATTACCATTAAACCAAAACATCACTTAACCTGTGACCAGCATTCAAATACTGACAGATCAGCTAATGACAATTAAACTGTGCTGTGGCCCTGCTCTCACTTGTTAAGAATCTTCCTTCATTTCTCCAGAGAAAAACTCCAGCTGCAAAGACTTGTGGGTAAAAATAAAGCAGTTGTTTCAGAGCTGTTAAGAAAAGAAACGACTGAAAATGGACATGAAATATGAGAAATAAACACAATTCACTATGATTATTCTTCTGGGAAAGTCTTTACAAAATGTACTGCATTTGTAATGGCTGTAACTTAATATTCAGAATGAAAGATTATTTACAGTTAGCACTAGTGAATCATTGTGATTTGGAGAAACTAGCAGCTGTCCTCACACATGACTACAGTCCACACACCAACACAACTTTCATTACTCAGACAATTAGCATGTATTGATATACAGTATGTGGTTGTTGTGTAATTGAGGTCTTACGGGTGAAACACTCGTCTGTGCGCGAGGACACGCATGAATGGTAACCAGGCAACAGAACCTTCAGCTGCCGGGTGGTTTGAAACAGCATTTCAGACGTGTCCCAAAAACATAAAGAAATGCAAGATCACTGTAAACGCATGTGTACACACAGTACACACAAAACATGTGTCTCTGTGTTCTACACTAACTGCCTTCAGTGGGAGTCTGTACTAAAACTGTCCTTTACTAGTTCTGTGTAATGCACTGATATCAGAGCAGAAAAACTGACGCTAATTTGAAACTGTGTTTTGAACACGCTTATCTCGTTCTGCTAATAACCCGCCTCACTTTAACGGACAGCGAGAGGCCGAGCCGCATGCGTCGCATCAGTCAGCCGCATTAAAGGTGGATTATTTGTAAATCTTTTTCTGTGTCTGTTGATGGATTAGGCCTGTAAACTTACGATAATGTCCTGCCTGCTTTTGAAGATGTATGAAACATAACGCGCGTCCTCCACTGATTTCAGGACTGCCGTCATGTACGTTGTGTCGCTGCGTCCAGAGGAACAGAAATGATGAGCAGGAACTTCACACACACTGGAGCAGAAAGCCTCAGGCCCACGGGTCTGAGGAAACAAACAAGTTAAACTCAGTGAGTGTTAGTGTTGAGTTTAGCAGATGTTTGTATGGGTTTTAGTGGCGGGCAGTGGAATAAAAGCAGCTTTAGCAGGAAGATAAGTTGGTTTTGTTCTGTGAGATGTAAGTGTTCTGTGGGGTTTCTCTCTCTGTGAGGGGGTCTGTACTGGCAGGAGACCCTCAGCACATGCTTCATTATTAGCTTCACATGACCTGACGTGGACCTGAAATGATGATATTACACAGAACCACTGAACCCAGAATCTCTTCTCCATGAATTTGACATAATATTCCTGCTGCTGTGATACAGTTTTCAGCTGAAATGCCAACAGGAAGTTGTGTGAGATCAATGCGTGTCACAAAAATGCGTGACATCAGCCGGTCAACATCCACACAGAGAAACATGTTAGTCCTCCTCACATACTCAGACAAACTTTGGTTCACTTTTCTGGCCAAAAAAATCTCACTTATTGTGTCCTGACCAGATGATGTGATTAGATTCCCTATTTAATAAAGGATTTCTTTAATTTCTGTTTATTATTTTATGGATTACTATTTTACTATTATATCGACACCATTTCATGTAGTTGGTGGCCTACTTTATTGTATTACAGTATGTGTACAAAGTTAGCAATGCTAATATGTAAAACATGTTCTGACGGCATCCTGGCAGCAGCCTGGCAACTCGCTCACAACTAGTCCACTCGCTTCCCGGTGGACTAATTAAATTGTGTTCTGACTCCTGGAAACTGCCAGCCAATCAGAATGAAGCTCTTGCCACGGTTGTGTGCAATTAATGCTAATGTGTCCCTCGTAACCTCACGCTGTTGCAGTTTGTCATCACAGTGTCAGGAGGATCTGAACACTCCAGATCAGATTTGTTAGACTGAACATCTATTTGTCCACTAACAAAACACAAGACAACATCTCTGCAGTCTACAAACACAGACTCACAGATCTCTGAAACCCTACCAGTCTGTTTAGCGCTGATCAACAAGATAAATGAAACGTCTCACCTGGCCATTTGAGAAGGTCACCCACACATTTTCACCAGACAACTGAGCCTCTGTCTCTCCATCTGAAAATCAGAGAGAGGAGAAAGAGAGAGTTGAAGAGATGAATTAATAACTCAATTTACTTCAATACAGTGACAATGTTTTTAATCTACATATCTGTGAAGTTCTGAGGTATTCTTTCAAACATTCGAGGTTAAAGGCATTCTGTGGCATTCAATCACAAACAATTTTTAACAGCTTATCTGAAGAAAAATGTGTATGAGGGTTTGTGTAAAAAACTGATGTTATGCCAAAATGAACAACGTTCTCATTTTTTTCTCAAGAAATTCTCAAGAAATCTTTGATCCTCTTCATTTGGCTCATGTGTTTGTGCAAATGGAGAATTTCAACAGTATCTTTTCTGTCAGTGTTTCTGTCTGCATTGTCAGATCAAGGACGAGTTCAATTACAATTTTAAAGCCGCTTGGAGGCATTTCTTTCTAAGCTCAGACCCAAACCCACCTCTGACAGAACATCCACTCCACCAGAACTCCACCAGAAAACCAAAAGTGCAAAGATGTGAAAGAGGCTCTCAGAGAAACAGACTCATTGTGAGAGCTCATCACATGAACAGATGCTGCAGGTGTCTCAGAGCTGTTAGATAAAAGTCACACACCAAGCTGAGCTTTAGCTACTGAAAAATGAAATGGTTAAAAGACCAAAGCATCAGTTTACAGTTTATCTTGACTTAAAAGTCTGTTCACATCCTAAAACAAAAACGAAAAGTAAATGTGGTTTTCAGTGAGTTTTTGGGCAGAAGGTCATCTAAAGGTTTGGCCATTACAAATGTTTCCCCTGCAGGAATAAGAAACATGTTTCAGTCACACTGTAGTTTCACACAGATTCTGATGGATGCGTGTGAACAGGGTTTTTCTGTCTGCTAGAAACTACTCGATCAACTTAAAGTGATCATGTTAAACATAAACCGAAATTACACTCCAGTTATTACATGTCAGTAATGCTGATTGCATCTGCACAACCGTACCAACCAATCAATGTCTGAATAAGAGCATTTCCTGTCCAAACACGTGCAGAACTCTGTCACTGCCATCAATGCATTAATACATAAGCTTACTGGAGTGCTATATGCTTTATTAGCAACCAAAACCAGACATTCTTAATAATTAGATCTTTTATCAATTAAAAACTCAGTTCTGTCTAATTCGCTCATTAATGGTAATCTGCTCATTCAACAAGTATTTGTTTAGTGACGTCTGAAGCTGACTTACATTTGTTCTAGATAATTAAATATGATCATATGGCCTGAAGGATTTTCCATCACACACACAATGCTGTCTGTTTAGTCACTGAGGGAAGTGGTGTGAGATTTTGGACACAGCAAGGCTGTTGCAGACAATGCTTCACTTCACACCATCTGAGCGTGTGATCTGCTATCTGGGCCAAATGGGCCATAGAGGAGCACAGCGATGAGGCCTGATGCATGCTGGGAAGCGCTAACAGCTCTAACTGGCTCTGTGTCACTCATTCATCACTTACAGATAGTTCACTAGAGCAAAGCTGAGACAGGCTGCCTTCAGCTCCACATCAGCATCAGCCGCTTCAGTAACACGTTCCTACAATAATCACATGTGCACAATAACAGCTCCTTCATAAACTCAGTGACGTGTCATGACAGTGTGTGTGTGTGTGTGTGTGAGTGTGTGTGTGTGTGTGTGTGTGTGAGTGTGT
>JBAJNP010008448.1:0-16249 GCA_036877545.1 Yasuhikotakia modesta
ATTTAAATTAATTATTCTAAATAGTTAAATAAATTATTATTATTATTTAATTAATTAATATAGAATTATTCCTAATGATTCATTAGTTTAATATGTAAAAGTAGTAGCACTACTGATAGCATGGATAAATGGTCCAATAGCATTCAGTCCTTTGACATGCAGTGGTGATTGAAGAATATCAGACCAGATGGATGCCACAATTGACCAATCAGATTGTTTGTTTCTGTTTCTCACCCTCAGGGCTTGTATAATGTTGTGAGTGACATTATGACTCACCTAAAGCAGCAGTTTCCTCCTCATACTCAACATGCCAAGGTGAGCCACCGTCCAAACACAACACAGATTTTATGCAGATCAGCAACAATGTGTGTAACATAAGTGTTTGGTATTTAAACAGCTGTGGATGCTCAGTGATCTTAAAATCCAGTTTGAGAAAGCTATGAATGATGGGAAATACCACTTGGCTGAACCTCACGTCACAGCTATCTCTGCATTAAACTGCACAGAGGGATTATACCGGTATGAGCAGACCACTGCAATTACATTACACTCTTAGCAGCCTGTGTTTGTGCCTGTGATTAATGTGTGTGTCTTTCCAGGAAAGCCCAGTTACTGAAAGCTTTGAATCAGACGTCAGAGGCCTCTAAGATTCTACAGCAACTGCAGCAGCAATGTGAGAAGAGTAAGAACACAGAGATGATTATCAGGTAGGTGCTTGTAAACAGGTGTGTGTTTTATAAATATATAAGTGTGTGTCTGTGTGTGTTTAAAAACACAGATAGTCCTGGATGCTAACTGCTAACACACACACACATATACAATACAGTACATTATATGTACAGCTTTTTGTACATAATTGCTTAAAACATATATATATATATATATGTGTGTATTGTTGAAATCACACTGTATTTGTTTGACAGGGTGATGCTGGCCTCTGCAGAGCTCCACTGGGACTCATCAGGTTTTGCAACAGCTCTGCCGTTGCTGTTACAGGCTCTCGCTTTGTCACGCAAACACAACCTCCAGAGTCTGGCTTCAGAGACGGTCTTACACCTGGCGTTTACCCAGGTACACCTCACAAACCTTCTGTAATCGGACTTTAAACACAGACTGTACTTAGCCTTTAGCTATTATAATCACACATCATATAATTCTCTCCGTCTCTTCACAGCTTATGTTGGGGATGGCTGAGCAGGCACTGGTTCTGGTGCAGGATGTGTTAGAGTCAGTATTAGCTCATGGGGCTCTAATAGACAAGGGCAGGGCTCTGCTACTGGCCGCTCGCTGTCAGATGGCTCTGGCAGGAACTGCTGCACAGGAACACAGACTGCAGGGTAATGAGTCATGCTTTAGATCCATCACACTTTAATTCACATCACAGAAACATTATAGAAGGACTGTGTTTAAGTGATTGTTTCTCCTGCAGCTACTGAACTAGCTGTGCACACGTTGGACGAGGCGGCTGTGTATTTCTCTCGTCTTGACTGTAAGGAGCGCATGAGGGATGTGTATTACCTGCAGGCACGTTTGCATCACACCCTTGGCAATGTCTCCCAACGCAACAAATGCGCCATGCTGTTCCGTCTCCTCGATCAAGAGCTCCCGTTGTCCGGAATGACTGTCATCAACCGTCTTTAGACAGCAGAGGCCATTGAACATAGTTTTGCCTTATGTTTTGTAGTTGTGCCATATGAAGTGTGCAGATTAAAAATACATTTTTGTACATGAAATGTTTGTATGTTTGTGTCCTTGAATTTTTTTTTACATTTTACACATGAGGAAAAATTACAACAGTAAACATTTTAATCAAAATACTGTAGTTCTAAAGTTATTAGGGTATATGGCATAAACATTCTCAATATTAAACTCTGATCTATGGATTTGGTTTCTTTTGAAAATGGCTTTTGTATGCACTTTCTTTGTTTATAATAGAGTTTTATCAACAAACAAACTACATATTACTATACATAATATATACATAATATTTACTGTATTATTGTTTATATTCAAACCCAACATAATTTAATGGAGAAACAATTAAAATGAATGGAGAAACAAACGTACAAAACAATTGATGTATGAAGTTCATGATCTAATTTTGTCTATATTAGTGACATTAGTTATAAGCCAGTTTTCGTACTGCTAAAGGTCAACGCAGGTAAATCTCCCATTAATCCATATGTGGTATGTGTAATTTACTCGTCTGTAATATGATGCATTGAATCCCACCTACCAAATCATCTGCTTTCAGATTCTCCACAGTCTTAGTCTACCTGTGTGCATGGGCTCACTGTATCTACTACAGAATAAACTTGTCTTCAGTGTGGGGATGTTAAATGATTGACCAAATGCACATTTAAGTAATAAAAACAATGACTTATTTTAGATAAATAAAACATTTTGTCTTCAAATGACTTTGTATGGAGGGAAACCCATTATAAACAATAGACAATAGGAGGACAAGTGGTATGACAAGTGTTGTCTTAGGTATAAAGTGTTAACCATTAATTAAAAAACAAGACTTATTAGGGCATACATGGGGAGGAGCTTTAACTTCTGCTTTTAACATTATCCAGACTGATCAACTCACACTAAACCTGTTGTGCTGTAAGACTTACCAATACATCAAACTCATGTATATTAAGCCTGTGCGTCCTGAAATGTCACTGCTATGTCTGACTCCTGTTTTCTTTTTCTTTTCCATCTGTTTTGAACAGTGTTTGTGTGAGGTCACAAGTATTGGGTTTATTAATTACACGTTGACTGTTTTAGGATACTGAGGAAAATTGAATATGAACCTACGGCATGTTTTTAATCAATGTTTATAATATGTATGTAATAACCAGCCTAATGTAACAATACACATATGTTCAAAAAGTCAAAAGTATCAAAGTGTATCATTTTTATAAGTTATATTTTGTCCACTAGATGGCAAAACTGTACAATTTCTCGAATGTTCATGCAACGAAAAATAAAAATAATTGTATGACAGTTTGTTCTATTATATGCATAGTGTAGCATATATGCGTTGCACATAGTATCTGTATATGATATATATTTACATTATAATCTATACATAGATTATATTGTTATGTTTCTTGGGCTATATATTACAAAGGCAGATTGTACTATGTATAGCATTCAGACAGAAAAGTATCTATAGAAAATGCATATTTTCTATAGATAAATCTCTGATAGTCTAAAGATTGTGTGATCAAGTGAAAACCAATTTGTATTCTCTAGTTTGGGACATACACCATTGCTTTAAGTTCTCGCTTTTGTCCCATGTGTATTCATTGTTTACTGTTTTAATATTTCAATTCGGTCTAGCTAGCTTTTGTCCTGAAGGCACATCTCTTAGAACAATAGGTTGTACTCATCATTTATAACTGATGTGACACAGAGTACAAAAGCAGAAAGAAATGGGCTCTCAGGAGACAAAGAGACCCAGCACTCAGCCTGTGGCGATCACCTTTCCTGTCCTGAGGTTTATTGGTTTTAGTCTGACCCAGGCAATCCATCACAGTTTCTCAGGTCCGGCGTCATTAGAGAAGCACTCAGTACTCAATGTACCAAGTGTCCAGACAAGTGGCGGCATCTGTTCTTAAGCTTCGGGTTCGGCCTGGTGGGTTACTGCTGTCTAGCTGCGTTCTGACATTTAGGGAAGTCTGATCAAAAGGCCACAGATCACGCTGACAGCACAGAAGACCCCATCAGGGGCACTGACGGCCAGAAAACTCCACAGGAACTTTACAGGCTCAACGTAATGCATGAAAATGATATGCAAACTATTTCCTTGTCAGTGTGTCAGTAAGATAATAAAACACAACAATAAAATGTATCTGTTATTCAAAACATCATATGGCAACTGTATTTGTATTGTAACTTTGTTAAGGCCTAGCTAGGAACATTTCATTGCTAAATAAACACTATTTTAATTAAAAACATTGTAGATAATAGCCATTCTATTATAATTGATCAAATCTATTAACATAAATGGAATATCAGTTGAGCATGTATAAATATGTTTCCCTTAAGAACAAGCAAAAATAAATTGTATTTCAAGTTACTTACTTTGTCTATAAATTGTATTTCAACAGTTATGTCTTTTTATGGTGGTTTGTTTAGCCATGGGGTGGCAGACGAGGATCCTGGCAAAAACAAATATATTTTCCGCAGTAACACAAGTCTGTATGCTTGTCACATCGACATGCATAATTCTCACAACCGTTTTGTGAGCTGTTACAAGGTCATTGTTTACACAATCAGGTGTAACAGACCTGACCAGTTGGCACTTCTGGTTTGAAATGACAGTAAGAGGCATAAACAGAACCGAGAACTGTTGTTCAACATACAATCTTATACACAACATCACTTAAATACACACAGACTAAACTTATTGACACTCATGTTCATCTTTATGGATGTTTAAATCTGTAATGCGTTGTGTAATCCATTGTGTTGTTGTTTAAAATAAAGAAGTTAAAAGTACATAGACCAGTGTGCAGAATTTTCTCCTTGCCTTACCCAAATTTGCAAACGTAAGTTAATAATAATGATTTGTTATTTGAAGTGTGGGGTCACATTTCACAGGAAGTATCTTCAGTTGGATTTCAACATATATAGTTATAGGGGCATAAAGTGACCTGCAATTTCAACCAGAGGTGGCAATAGAGAGGCAAATGTAAAGATTATAGCTTTAAATGTTAGTGATTCTGTCAGTGTTTGTTTTTCCACATCTATTCCAAACCTGTTCTGGAGCCATATGATGTCTTTGCATGTTTCTTTTAAAACATCAAAATTTCTGTTGTTTTTTCTGAGCAAAAACAGCATATGTATTTGAATCGACACGAGGGAGGGTAATGACTGACAGTTTTCATTTCTGAGCGAACTGTTCCTTTAACTCTGTGTGTGTGTGTCTGTGTGTGTGTGTGTGTGTGTGTGTGTAATATTCCCTCAGGCTATCACAGATTCTAGCACCACCCACATAATTAAATAAGTTCTCTTCATCTCTGTTGTGCATTCCAGCACATCAACAGCCTCTCACAGACACTTTCAGTCATCAAACACTCTCTGATTTCCACATCTCTTCAAAATAAACAAGCAAGCAATATTTTTCCACACTTATGGGGTTATAATAACAAAATTTTATTACAGAGCTGTTTTATAACAGAGACTTAAAAAACACTGTTTAATACATAATGTTTAAAGCACAATTTCATGACACACACAGAGAAAACTCATACAAACGTACACTTAAACATAACAAATATGCTGCTCTCTAATTAGAAACCTGTATGTGAGAGTACTGGTTTGCCACCCTGTTCAAAGTTAGCATTGTGGGTATTAAGACCCTGCCGTGGTTTATATATGTATATAAAGTACATCATTATGCTGGTTAAACATATAAGCAGATCACATGACTGGTATTAACAATGATCTAGTTATAGTGCTAAAACAAGAAAAGCAAATATTTATGCAAATAATTATTTTACAATAAGACATTTTATTGAAGTTTATTTCAACATGAAAACTAAATGTATTTTTATATTCACAAGTTTTACAAGATGTATATATTTCACATATCATTTGTTGAGGTCTTCTGGAGCTATTACATTTATTATAGTAGTCTACTTTAGTCATTAACACTGAGACAACATTGAGATAACATTAAACAAATACACATTTGACACGTTTAAAAATAATATGTGTATATATATCATAAACAATGTTAACATTTAACTATTTGCTCATCTAAGCTTTAGTGCCAAAATACTGGGTAGAACAGTAACTATTTGTTTGGCTCTTTTGGTATCAAAGACTATGGAAAAAACAATTGTTTCACAAGATGGTAATAATTTAATGAGCATTTGTAACACACTCCTGATCAAAATACTATCTAAAGTGCTCAGGTAATTAAAGGCCAATAGAATTATAGAAAAGAACAATTTTTCAATCACTCTAAGACATTATAACTTATTGTGTTTAAAAAAATCACTAATTACAGCCAATCAATCACAGTTTAGCTCTAGGTGCATTTGTCAAAAGTACTTTTGACAAGTGGTAATATTTTTGTAGCATAAAGGTTAAAGGTAGAATATTGGTTGCCGTCACAACAGCTGCTAAGCATGATGTTAACAACAACATTTAACACTTCAGTTTAGTTTACTAGGCATGGCTTATTGATACGTGAGCTATGACATATCAGAGCACATCGCATGGAAACAGACATGGGTACCTCAATTTATTAGACAATGCCAAAATAAGTCCTCTTGGACTTGGTTAAAACTTATGTTACGTGGGAAAACAGTACACAGTTTTCAATTAAATAGAGCAAAACATATTTAAGAGGTATTTTCAAGAGGTATTCATTGATCTTAAATAAATAAACATGTTATGAAAATTATTATTTTTTATAATTGTATTATGGATCTAATCTAACAGTTGTCTTCTATAATTGCTTTGTTCATCATTAGCCAACAACAAATGCAGGCCCTGGAAATTCAACAGCATTACATCACACAACTGCATGATAAGTGATGTGTGTGAATGAGAGAATGTTTTGGAAAGGGGGATGAAAAAGTCTTGACCTAGCAGTTTTCCCTGCGTCACATGTTGGTAGGTCAGCTGTACAGTCTGTTAAGCTGGTTTCATGGCTTTTTGTTAGGAGATTAGTGGAGAACACACAGAATGGTGATAGGTCTGGCCTGCCCCAGCAAAGACAACCTCAGCAATGCAACCTGACCAGACCCTACAAAAATACTATCCATCCCTTGGTTTAAAGCTGTGCCCTTATATCGTTCAATACATCATTGATATGCCTCAGCCCAGCCACTGACCGAATTAACACTAGAATTTTATCATTATTATTTCTTCCTGTCGATCACTGGTTCTTCGTGAGAGGAAGACCCCCTCCAATGCACCCCCATCATGTGTCAAGGAGCATCATCCACCAACACTGTAAGTCAATGGTGAAGCTTTCAGGCAGTTTCTAAGCAGAGTTTCACCAGTTGCTGTGTTCAGGCAGTAAGACGCCCCATTGGTCACATTAAGTGCTGTGTTGGCTCTTTTAACATAGTGTTGGTTGACATATAACAACAGTGGAAAATTCAAGGAGCCAGGGAGAAGAGAAGGTGAGAAAAGGTACTGACTGAGAAAACAGGTGCTGCCAGAGGAGGGATCTTCTGCTTGCACTTTCTCATTCTTTATGATCTTTATTTCATCATTAGGTGACATCACAAGTGATGTGCTCACCTCACGCCATGATGAAGGGTAAAACTACCTGAACTTTTTTGTTCTCCAATACTCCAAGGCTCCAAGTCTTCCTCCTCCTCCATTTCTTCATCATCTTCTTCATAGTGGCTGGGTTCTTCAATGGAGCTCTCCATGTGGTAGCAGTAGGGTTGACCTTCTGTGTACTCATAGATGGTGGGCAGGCTGCTCTTCAGACTACACCGTCGCCTTAGGGCCACCAGAAGGGGCTGTTGAGAAAAGAAACACCCAGATTAGCAGCTCTACTTATGAAATTAATGTAGTTTTAAGTGGTTTTCTCATCTAGTTGAAAATGCTGACTAGAAACAGGTTTCACTCATAATGTTAAAAAAGCATCAATAAGATCCTGATACGAACATTGTTTTCAACCAATCAAATTATAGTAACAATGTTTTTTGACAAAAACAATATTACAGCAACAAAAAAGAATGCTTATTCAGAACAACATCCAATTTGGAACAGAAATTGGATTGGAAAAACAGAAAAGCATGTTATCTGTAAAAGTGAATAATTTAGACCTTTAGATTAAGTAATTTTTGGGTATTGGTGTGTCACAAGTTTTACACAAAGAAGCACTGACTACAGTATTACATTGCCAGGGTCATGATTGAATGTATGAGAATTTGATGTGAAATTTTATTGTTTTACCTGTGGCATGGTAAATATGTCCACGTTGTTGCCCAGGTCAATCCAAGCAAGACAAGTGAACCTTTTGGACTCCTTAAGGGCTTCGCTCAGATCTTTAAGGATGCCAAGAGTCAGACGGTTTCCATTGAGAGCCAGTGTTGTGAGTTTGGGCAATGTACCCAAGAAGGGCAGAAGCAGACGTAGGCCTTCATCTCGCAGCTCAGTGAAACTAAGATCTACTGATATCACAGCGCCCCCACTGGTCTGGAGGTAAAACGCCACATGTCGTATATCACGGGTTGACAGAGGAATCCCAGAAAGATCCACTGAGTCACTGCAGAGCTTCTTCTGAAGTGTTGTTTTAAGACTAAAAAAAACAGTGGAAAAACACCTTTGTTTACTAAGGCACTTATATGTGAAGACGCACAGTAAGAAAAGATATCACAGGATAAACTTGACTTTGACTCTTTAATATAAGTGGGGATTTTGATAAAGAATATTTTGGACTATTGAAATCCCTTCCTGCTGGCTAAGAGCAATGTGCTGTCAGAACTCCCAGTACTTTAAAGCACAAGGGCAGAGGAGATGGAGGCCTCGGGATTAGACAGCTGTGGTGGGGTTAGAGTGCAGGATGTCTTTGAGGGCCCAAACTTTTCCAAAAATGACATAATTTTTGTTATAACAATTTATGTCATCATGGAGAATTACATTTTTCTTGTTCTTTTAGGATAAAATTGCTGTAAGGAACTTTCAGAACTCATAATTCTACCTGATTCATTCTTAACATTATTTTTGCATAAACAAAAATACAACTAAACAAACAAAACTAGGACAGCCAAACTATAAAACAACTTAGGCAATATATTTAATACAGACGGCATAATAAAGGTACATGAGTCATCAGTCCAAACAGAATGAGTATGAGTTAAAAAAATAATAAAATGTTCAGACACACTGTTCCAACCAGATAAAACAAACTGCAATGACAGTCCGGTCACAGTGCAGTGAATCAGCCTGCCTCCCAACAAAACAAACCAAAAATAATATTCCAAGGAGTTTGAAACTGATGTCTAATATTGCTGTACATAGAAAAAATGGCCAAACATACATAGTTTTGCTGTTCAGTCGAGTAGTCAATAAACAAATTCATGTATCCATATAAGCTGTTTGATAAAAGGTCTTAGAGTATTATCAACCTCTCAAATTTCAGTCCATCTCTGTGCTCTCTGAAGTCAAGCTCACAGCCAGAGTTTACAGTTGTTCTGCCAAGCCCCACTAAACACTAAATCACTGCTGAAAAACTGTTGTTATCTGTTGATGTTTGCAATGGTCAGAAAGACTGGCTTTCTTTAACCTCTTCTTTGTGCCATTAAAAAAGACTATTTAAATATACAGTTTTTTAGATATTCTGTGAGTTTGATTTATATGAAAACACAGTGCACAGTTAAAAATAACTTAGTTTGTTTGAGTATTCCCACTTTGCTGGTGTAGCAACACTGGCTCTACCAATGGGATGAGTTTTGGGGCGGAGCTAACTGCTTGTCTGACTAATAGCATATCATGGGTGTTTGGGGTCTGGAAGCATATGGGTAGTAATACTGAACCAGCATAACAAAAATGTTTCTGGAAAAAATGCCTATCCTGTTTTTAAATATCTGTGGCTTTTGCTGCTGCCTTGTTTTCGTTCTACATAAAAAGATGCCAGTCCACCTAATGCTGTAACTGACAGGGTTGGGGCGTAATTGGCTCAGAATACATTTTTAATCCATATTAAATTTATTGTGAGGTATTAAGAATGTAATCCCAAGTGTCTCAAATTTACATACAGAAATACATTGCCTGTGTGCTTCCATTTTGGGAGACCTATTTTAAATTACATCATATGAACTATACTTAACATTTTATTGCCAATAATGACACAGAGATTGCACATTTCACAAGGTCAAACTAAAATCTATACACAGTCACAAAATTAAAACACATGAATAAAATGGAAATTTGTGTAGCTCCTTTGACAATAATCTCTATACAAAAGCACTGTCCTTTTTGCATCAGCCTGTGAGTTTCATTTTGACCCAGTTCCATTAACAGGATCAATAAGGCACAAACACGGACATGAACAAGCATATATTCACTTAAAAAACCCTCAGAAGTACATCTACATGATGCATTTTAAACGATGTGGGCGGCATAGTAACAATGCACCATTTGAAATGGAAATAGGATGAGCCTATAAAATACACTGTGACACAAACAACAGGAGAAAGATCAAAAGAATATTCATATGTGGTTTGCCAGGAAAACGCACACACATACTCGCTTGTAAATATACAATCACAAACCTCTCAGTGGCTGATATCTTTTCATAAATTTTCCTATCAGCAGTAGCAGGTGGTGGTGCATTTCTGTGTTTGGGCCCAAATACAATTTATTCACCAAATATAACTCCAGGTCCAATCCCTGTCCCCTGCAGTTTGTGCGGTATTCAAGTGTCCCATGGCTTTATTTTGACATACAGTGTTTTTAGAGACTCGGTGCCTCATTTTAGCTGACTCACAATCTAATCTGCTCTGCTTTTAAACGGTGACATTTGAGGCATCTCTGCGATTAAAAAGCAATAGGTTGGACCATGAAAAGACAGCATGCTTTGATGAGAAGCTGCAGAAGTTCTTTGAAGATGCTTAAGGGATCAATTTAGATCAAAGTCTATGGAGGTGCTTTGGAGGGAAAATGAGATCAGCCTGATTTGAGGGTGAGGACAAATTGCATATTAAAAGCAAATGCGTTTGGATTTTTGGCTATTATGAGTGATGTATATGTCTGAGAGGTCTTCTAAAGGTCAGGAAGCAAAAACTGAAAGACAGAAATGAGTAAAAGAATAATCTTATGTGTTATTTATCTGTTTTTTTCTCACAACCAGGTGTCAGTTTGAATTACAGTCACTTTGGGCTCACTTCACGTTTCTTGGCAACCAGCAGCTATGAGTGACATTCATTTTCCTTACTGTCAGCTTTTGTCCAATCACAGAGATGAAGCATTCTGCTCTCAAAGATGGAGTCAATGTGTGAGTTCTTTGCTGCACATTTTCAGTCTGTGGAAACATAAGCCTCCAAAATTGTTTTAAAGTTAATTAAAGACGAATTGGTTTAAAGGCCAACAACACAAACCACCAACATATAACATGAAACAAAGTTTATATGTATAAAATGTGCATAAAATGTGCATACACATATATACAAAATATATGTGCATGTATATATTGCATGGCTATAGATGTGGCACTATACATGAAATCTGTACATAAGCATATATGTATGTGTTTTACACATACATTTCAGAAGTATAGGGAAGTGTGATATAAGTCCTTTGATGTTACATTATTCTGACACCTGTGGCAATGACGTTCTATTGGGAATCAACAGGTTTTGCTTTTTCTGTTATAGTTCTCATGTCCCAAATCACTTTTTTCAAAGTATCAACATTTGGCCTCCTGTCAATCTGATTTTGTGAACAAATGTTTAAAAACAGGCAAAGGTGACAGAAGTAACTGATAACAGCCGGTACATCAAAATAACATAAAAAATTACAGTCCAAAACTCATATTTTTATTTCTGCATAATCAAAAAAATAAGAGATAAACAGTAGTTGGTAGTTTTATCGGACACACAGGAAATTAACTGCATCAATGCAGCTGTGTGTACAGTTATCTGGGTAGTGTTATATTACCTAAAGCACTAAAGCACTCCACATTACTGCTAATACGGTACAGTATGATCTTGTAACACATTCATTCCTCTGATTTGATTGGAGGATATCTTCCTCATCTCGACTATGGAACATCAGTCAGCCATTAGCATGAGGGTCAGGTGCATATATAGTATGTAGAGTCAAGCTCTACGTTACAACATACAGCCTGACCTGTAAGAATCTCTCCTGAATGTTTCCCTTGTTCATTTTGCTTCGACTGGAGCAGTTCTTTCAGTCAAGCAGACATTAAGATCCTAAGTGTCTAAATTACTGGGGTTTGTCGTCACCATATGTATGTATCTATGTGTCTTTATGTTCCCATCAAATTCTGTGAAGAAAATGTGGATTGTGATCAAAATCTTTCTACCACAATGAAATTTGTTATTCATTCTTTAAAACAAAACAGCAAATCCATTAAAGCATTACGGAAATGTTGTATGTGGTATTTCAGAGTGAAAACCTTCATTCAATTTAGATCAACAAGGTGTTAAATGTGCTGTGCAATTTTTAAAGAGACTGTTTTATTCAGCACAAATGCACCTGTCTTCAGTGTAAATTTGGTTTGTTATGGATTGCACCTCTGAGATCTCAAATCCTAATGCCATTTGCCTGCAGTAATGAACCGAGACAGTTCATTCTTGTAAATTCCTCCCCACTTTGCAAACTTGTCATGTGACTTTAACAGACTCTGTAATATAAAAATAAGCTGTTTTTTCAGCTTGTTTTAGAAAGTCCAAATTATATAAACCAGTTTTGTCAAACAAGAAAAATAACGGCATCTTGTTTGTTCTGTATGTGTCATCCTATGACTATGACACATTATTTTGGACTATTATTTTGTCAGTTTGTAACAAGAATTAAAATGAGTCATCAAAACATTGTTTATATGTATATGTGTATGTCTGAGTGTATAAACAAGTTTATTGCCAACTTTCTCAGTTATATATACACTTTATATTATTGTATAGACAGTTTAGAGAATCTGTTTCTTTTGGATTCTGCTAAGATGTTAGAAAATCCTTCAATATCCAGACTACAACTCAGAGTACAGCCGTAGGCCAGTGTACCTCAGAGACAGTCTGAATAACTGCTGTTTGAAGACAAAAGACAAGGTTAGCCATAGGCAGGCTATCCTGACATATTTACTTTCATTGAAACTGACAATACACAGAAATAGGGTTATACGACCTACTTATAGTCTATTGTTATGGTGTACCTCAATCATGTGTGATTTCGTGTTTGTGTGTGTTGTGAGAAGCCCATCATTTCCTAGAGCTCAGTTTATGTGAGGACTAAGATGAGGAAGAGATGATACTGCAATGAAAGAGAGAAATTAAAGAGAACTCAAGCTAATTTCATTGACTTGAGAAACACTGGAAGTTTTACCATTAAGAAATAGGAAACTATTCTTCAGAGGCAATCAGAGGCAATCTCTTATCCATCTGTAATGTGTGTGTGTGTGTGTGTGTGTGTGAATAGATGTCATTGATGTTAGGCACTTTTTATGAAAAAAGTGCCTTTTTTTTAGGCAAAACCAGAACCTCTTACCTCTGTGAAACCAGAACCTCTTATTCCCAAAATGAAAACTATACCACTAGACCAAACAGTCATGCTTGATATATAATTGCTGAGCCTTGCATTTATTCACTGGCCTAAAGGCGCACAGTGATTTAAAATGTAGTTAACAAATTACACGTCATCTGAACACTTGAACTGTTCAGCAACAACGACTTATCCCTTAAATCCCTGTCTAATGAGAATCTAATCTGATGTCAAAATAACTTAATACACTATTAAAATGGCTGAATAATTGATTTTTGAACATTGCTAATCTTGTTGCTAGTAAAAAAAATATACAAAATTCTTCATCATCATCATTTGGTGGGGGGCTGGATTTCAGACACAGGGGTCTGTCTTTATCCCTGAATGAGTCTGAGGGGCTGTGAGAGGTGAGAGATGATTTAGGAAATGTTGAAAAAACATATCAATTGGAATGAACGACAGGGAGAAAGAGGAGAGGAGTCAAACAGGAAGAGTGGTGTAAAAGGTTGGCAATACCGTTGACATGGCGATAGCTGTTTTCTACCTGAGTGGATGCTTTCACACCTTTGATCAGTGTGAGATTCAGGCTCACACTCACTTCCAGCAGCAGATGCTGGCCTGTCTTTCTATGATGGCTTGTAATTGACACTAACACAGCTTTTATATCACTGCTGTAACTGAGCACAGCTACACAGCTATACAGCAGAAGCAAAACACCAACAGTCACTTTCTGTCTGAGCACAGAATTGCATAGAACAGGAATTCACATTACAAATGCAATCTCTTTACTATCTCCGTTGTTTCTCACATACAGCATGATTGAGATTAAAAAAGAACAAATGGAGACTTTTTCTGCTGCATGTTCTCACATATTTGAACTATAATTTTGGGACAAATCTCAAAGATTTCACAAATTGCTAAGATGTTTCAAAATACCATCTGCAATAAAAAGTCTTCCACATAGGCTCAGTTTCATGAGTAACTAAACATAAGATAAACAAACAAAATAAGATAATGGCAACTCTACAACTATATGGTGAATATTGGGCTACAAACCACATGATTACTTTTCTAAGCCAAGTTGATAAGTAGGTCAATGATTGCCTCAGATGTTCTATTTTTGTTTCTCCTAAACATTTTTTTAAGAAACATCAGAAACTGATCAAACATACTTAGATGAAATGTAACTGAGAATGTTTTGACAGCTATGGAAAACGCAATCTCAAAGCATTTCTTCTCTGTGTATAATGTTTGGGAAAAACAGTCTTGACAAATAAACTGAATACATGGAAGTGATAAAAATCCATTATGCTGATTGACAGACTGCATGTCTGGCTGTGCATGTGTGCAGTCTGGGCCCTTGATCTATGAATCAGACAGTCACACAGTCATTGCAGACAACAGCAATACACTGCCAACTAAAGATCTTAAGTTACACTGCAGTGCCTTTCTAATACTTCTGATTAATCCCTACATGTAAGAGAACCAGCCTGATGTAAGATTGTGGCTCCTAAATCCCTGCCTGCATCCCTCCCTCTGTTCTGCTTTTGTCAGATTGTTCCCTGCTCTCTTTTTAATATCATAAAACACATCCTGATGTTACATCAATCATCTTTGCTCACTGTATAATTGAATCATCTCCATTTGCCATCTGAGCGGGTTGAACTCTGATAAATGTAAGGCAGAGAGTAGGGCAAACTAATGCAGCCATCAGAACTGAGCAGACACATATAAACCGTCCATTTAAATAAAGACGGCACTCTCACTTCTCATTTCTATGTAAATAGAGGTGGATTGAGGTTATATGGTAACTAATAGAAAAGGCATGAATTCATAAGATGACAAGCTGGATGAAGATCATTAGCCAAATGTCTATCTGTCTGTCTGTCTGTCTGTCTGTCTGTCTGTCTGTCTGTCTGTCTGTCTGTCTGTCTGTCTGTCCGTCCGTCCGTTCTTTGTTTGCACTAACAAAGAGTCTTGTGTTAGTGCAAAGGTTGTAGGTTTGATTTACTAATACTGATCAAATAGCCTAAATGTAAATGTACACACACAGATTGGTAAGGCTGTGTGTTTGGGGACTTAGCCGCATAACAGAGATAAATTCGTACAGAAAGACCTGACAAATCTGAGCAAACTTCCTTTTGTGAATGCCCTCATATATAAAAAGGCAGAAGGTTTCTGTTGAAGTATATATAATAATAGAAATCTATTGAATATGTTTGTGCCATCTGGCCTGGCCAATATATTGTCTAGTGTTTTGCTTTAAGCACATACCCTCTCTCCATTTCTCTCTCTTTCTCTCACACTCATTTGAAGAGCACTATTCCTTATACTGTGTCTGGCGTCTGTAGTGCAGAGCAGCAGAGACCTGCAGATTGTTTGTCAGAATGACTTACATGAACACAAATCTCTAGGGACACAACAGCAGATCAGCCACAGGAGAAATCCTGAGCTCAAGCTGAACGCACACACACGCACACACACACACACACACACACACACAGCTGAACAATCTCATCCCTCATCACACTACTGTCACAATTGCCAATATAGCCAACCTAGAGGACCACAGCACAAAGCTACTAGTTTTGGATATGTACCATGATATCTGTCTGTCTGTCTGTCATGTCTTTATTATTCAACACTATGATAGACTTGAAAGTACTATAGTATTACTGTTTGATAAAACCATCACAGTACTTTTTAGGGAACATATCACCTATTCAACATTAGCAGAACAGTACAATCATATATGTTTCACAACCCTGCATAATACATGAGAATTACACTGTGAAAATACCTCTCTGTCGCCCATTCATTGCTTCATCCTCCCCTGAGAACATAAAGGTGATAATGCAGGGCAGTATGCCTAATTCAGCAAGTAAAAAAAGTTTATTTAATGAAGGCAATGGATTCAGGGCTCTGTAATAGCCATGTGGGAGGAACACAAACATACACACATTTCCTCACACAACACGGCTAACTTTCCTTTTAAACACACACACACACACACACACACACACACACACACACACACACACACACACACACACACACA
>JBAJNP010008449.1:0-20227 GCA_036877545.1 Yasuhikotakia modesta
GTGTCAAAAGAGAACAAGACTCTCTGGTTACTCTCCTACACATGATGATATCTGATCTGCACAGCACAAAACAGTAAGTCAATTAAGTCACAGTAACCCCTAGATCTCAAAGCTATTCCAGCCATTAAAACTGGAGAACTCTCCTGATGGATGACATCATATTCTCAAGATGAAGAAATCAAATCTTGCATGAGGTAAAGCTGATTACATTAACAGCTGAAATATGACAGGAATATCCAGCGGGATAATGGGAGCATCCTGCGAAACGTGTTCATGTTCTGTTTGAGGATACATTTTTTTTTTATTACAATAGCCATGTTATGGGTCACAAATCATGCAATTGCTAGGCTTTTAAAACAATGCAATACAATAAGGAAACACAAAATACATTTTGTGTGGTACCTGACAGCATGATGTCATAGATGTTGTTAATAATCACATCAGTTGACACATCTTAATCACAGCAATCACAGTTTAAATGGAAGCATTTGAAGACAAAACAGACAGCAGCAATTTTTTCCTTTCAGTTGACTTCTGGAATCAGACAGCAAGACATATTACTACAAGTCAACTTTCTAGGGTGGCTCACAAACGCTGTTCCTTTCATAATTTTGTCTGGCTAGTGCTAAGGAATACAAAACCCAAGTTCTCTAGGAATCTGAACTGATCACTGTCTGTCCCAGTAAGCAGTCTAAATATTATGTATTAGACAAAAATAAACCTTACAGACTTCAGCCCTTGACACAACATGCCGAAACATTCACACCTTTTAGTAACAAAAAGATAACTGCAGAAAATAAATTTCAACAATGAAATCTTTGCTATTGAAAATGTAATGTAACAAGTAATAACTTGGACACATTAACATCTGTCTTTATTTTCTAGGAGTTTACACAAAACATACGCTAGTTATAATATTCTTGTAAGTGTATTTGGCTGTTAATAAAGAAAACACAGTACAGCCCAACAGACCACAAAATATGACCCAACAAATTTGTTTTCAAAAGATTTCAAAAATAGCAAATCGTTTTGTATACTTGCAGTGAAAAACACCAAAACTGTGACAGTTATGACTATGACTGTTTCTTGTCTCTTCTATACCTCAATTATCTTCAAAAAATATATTGAGATTTACAGTACAGCAATTGTTCAGCTTCATCCCCCAGTAACTTACAGACCTGAAAATGAATCTAATCCCATCATTACTGGGGTCTTGGGCAAGAAATTCAATGCTTAAATTTCAAAAGTCTCTTCCAGTACACATGTACCCACACACACTCATGCCTGCCGTCAAATCTCTGCTGCGTTTCTGGATCAGCTATGCCATCAGCTATACAGCTGTTATCGCAGTAATGCAGTCGCTTCTCCCAGCAGTGTGTTTTCATCCAGGTCTCAATGCCTCATTCACACAGACACACACACTTGTGCATCTGAAGTGTACTCCGAAAGGCAGGCTAACGCGCATGCTGATGCAAGTTCAGAGTTGCGACGCAGGCCATGCGGGTACCGCGCAAGCTGCAGGTGGGTTTATGGTGCACACGTCACCTTGGAGACGAGGGAATGGTTCCCATAAATCTAACAGAAAAGAGCAGCACATTAGATTTGTTAGACTTTCAGATGGTTTGAGAGTGAACGTTGTCACAAAAATGTCAACATGCAAAGGTCAGCTATGAGTCAGTAAAGAGACTCTTATATAAACCCATTACTACAGCAGGTGGTGCTTTATACAATAAAAGGCCAGAGACATAATCATAATGATTACAGTGTCTATATACTCAAAATAAACTAATCACCATACAGAAGCTGAAAATGTGCTTTTTGCTACACAAATGACTAATGCACATGCATATTTGTTCACACAGTACTGAGTTAACCACAACCACAGTGTATATGTACTAAAACTTTGTCTTCTTTTTGAACCACGTACGTAATCTAAGCAGCCAAATGTCTTTTTAGGAGCAATACAGAATAAGGACTCAAAGAAAAATCCGATTGGCTTTCAGCAGAACTCAGCCTGTGCATGTCTCCTAACCGGATTAACTGCCACCTCCTGCCACAGTCAAACTCCGTTGCCTATTTGCAACACTAATTTGGGGCGAGCGGGAGGAAGGGTGGCTTGGCGGAGCGGTGGGTGTCTGGCAGGCGGACCTTTAATCCCTCACGTCAGCACGAATCCTCAGCTGTCAGAATGAGTGATTATCCCGCAATATGTCTCACCTGTCCTGCTCGCTGGATCCCTATGGATGTGTGGAAAAAAATCCCAGGGCCCACGTATAGCCTCTCCGTGAGGTTCCTTTATATTAATTAATGATCATTTTTCTGTGTTGTGACACAGCGAGACAAAAGCTGATTGTACACGTCAGTATTAAACAGTTCATTTAATAAGATGATCGAAGAGCAAATCAACATTTCACTATGGTTTAATAAACAACGTAACAAATTCTTTACAGCGTTCAGCGCATAACAGAAGATATGGCTAAACGCAACTCGTTTATCAAATAAAGGAAAGCTAAATTGCTAAATGATTATAAGTCAGGGCCCAGTGACCGAATAGCTCTTGGCATTTCAGATTAATTTTCATCGCTACACTACAGGTGACACCACAGAGACGCATTCGCCTGCAACACGCCGCACAATAAGCGTGAGATGTCAAAGCAATTAGACGGTGATTGTTTTTGAACCAACCGTAGCACTGTTTAAAAAAGCCAAGAAATGCAAATCATTAATGAGGGCGCTTTCATAAACAAGCAGCAACATATAATTTAGGATGAAAAGGACGGAAAAGACTGTAAGAATGAAACTGTTCCACTGAAATCACTCACAAACCTTAGATGATATTATGGAAGTAATAACAGACTTCTAGAGCGAGTGCATTATTTGAGAACATATGCTAAATAAAGGTGTGCATATACTGTAGGTTCTATAGTGTATATAGGCTCATACATTATATATATTTTAAAGGTTTTCTTATGCATCTTTTCAAAGCAGGAAACAGGAAGTTAATTGCAAGTTCAGTAAAGAACGCCAACCTGAACACTCCTCTCCTGACCCTACAACATTTTTCCCACATGCTGTTGAGGCTTAAGGAAAAAGTGTTGCTGTATCTATTTTGAGTCGACTACAAAGTTCTTGTATGCAAAGAATAAAGACCGCTAACGAATCTCTAGGCATTTAAGCAATCGCTAAACTCTTCTTTGATCACTAGATTCTTTCACTCAAAAAAAAGTTGGAGAAGCTTTTTAAACCTACATAATTCTCAGGACTTTGGCACCATCGCCAGAAAAACCATCACACTCCAACCTCATCATCTCAGACTCACTTAAAACTCCATCTGTAAGCTCTTCTCTTCATCAAACCGCATCCTGAGTGTTAACGCATGGAATACATTAAATCTCCTGCCAGTTTTCCGCATTATCACCCTGACATACTTGGAGCCTGTCATCATTTACAGAGAATTTGCGACACACGTGGCACCGTGCCATTTTATAGGATCCTTCAATACCAAAATGGCTTCTTATTTGTATTCAAGTTGAGGCCCAGAATCCATAAGGTGAATTACTGCCGTACCAACAACCCAATGGTCAGCCGTTCTCTAATGGCCATTTAGAAAGATATTAAGTTTGCAGTGTTTGGCAGCTAATTTGTAAACTGACGGCTAAACAAACCCCGGTGCAAGATAACGACTTTCTATTACACAAGAATGGAGAAACTGCTTTCAATATGGCCCTCAAGATGAATCTAGGAGAATGTTAATGAGTGTCCACCTGTGTTGTTATCCTTTCAAATTTCAGAAACCTTTGTTTATTCTTAGCATGGAATAGGAGCAATATACCAAGCAGATAATCACCAGGTGAACTGAGGCTATTGCTGTTGTTTGTCAATATAGCAAAAGTGAGACATTTTGGGCTAGCGAGCTCAAGTCTAATAAATGCTAACATTTCCAACATCCTGTTATTTACCGTAACAACCAAACTGACAGGACTTGAATTACATTCAACGTGTATCATATCCAATTCATATTAGCGCTACATAATTAGGTTTGCAATTTGGGTTTGCAATTTGGCGAACTTATATTTGTCAAACCACCCGGAGGTTTTAACCAATCCACTGTTCGCATGAAAGCAATGGCCAATGAAATGCGTTTAAATTAGTCAGCATCAGCCAATCATACTGAAAGAGCTGAAATCAGCCTGAAACGTTACCGGAACATCTGTGGCAATTAAAATGATTTTACAATCACTGCATGTCACACCACTCGCCTCCAATCTGCATTTTAGAGCCAGTGTAAACAAGAGATTTACTGTGCAGTGTGGAGAGCTTCAATAACAATAGGGCAACAATGAGTCCAGTGAAACGGTAAAGCTGTATTGAGTGACAGCTTCAGTGATTATAACAAGAGCTTCAAGTGTCACGTTGCTCTTTCTGTGTATAATTTATGCAAAATTTGAAGAGCTGTTCTGTTTTTCACGCTGCTAAGACAGCCAATTTGGGGTTAGTCATTTAAGCACTGTCTTGATTTACTGATGTATAAAACAGCAATAAATTAAATCGCCCTTAAATTAAGTCAGACTATTTAATCAAGGGTATATTTAAATATAATTAAACAAATTCACTTAGATAAACAGTTCTCAGCATGTCTAAATATGTAGCCATGTGATTATGGCATTCAGCTGCCCGGCATGATGTCAGTTTTTTAATTAATGCCAAAAACAGTAATGAAAGTAGATAATAATGATTTTAGTCATTTGTCTTATTTCCAATAATTAAAAGTTTTTTATAGATATAGATCCACACATACACACACACAGGCATATGTAACTTGTATACATCTATATACACACACCTATATGTACACACACCTGTGCGTGTAACCAGCTAAAGCACTAAATTTATATAAGTGCATTTTCGTTCCTAAGTCTGTTCCATGATCTTTCTATTCCTACTGGCACAGTACAACACTTCTAAAATAAACTTGTCTTACAAAAGAGGACACTGGTACCATAAATACTGCCGAACTGTAAAGAACAGCGAGTGAAATTAAGGGGCGATGCTAGTGACGTACGAATCACACACTGTACCTTCAATGTCCCTCAATAATAATTATAACTTATTTCACAATATAAATTAGGTCACAGTCACACATTCAACTTGCCTGTGTATCTATAGTATCTATATACTACTGCAAAAAATAAATATATAAGCAACCTACACAATGCAAGATTTCCATCAGTCTCTCTCTCTCTAAGATTAAACACAGAGGCACAGCAGTATATAGCCTTTATCTAATAAAAGAAAACAGCAAGGCTGAAATTACCGACTCGTGAATGAGAGAGAGGGTGAGCCATCAGAGCAGACTCCTTCAGGCACTCGTGTGGAGGTGCTAGCAGGCTAATTGATTATTGACAGCATGCCTGGTCCTCTGCCCCTATGGCAAGGTATACGGTACCGTGTCCTCCAAGAATCTCAAATTCAGGGATGAAACTCGGAGCACACAACTTCAGTTTAATTAATCCTAACGACACAAGACAAGTATTTCCTCTACTGTTTGGAAACAAGTCGGTGTATTTACGGGTGCCATGTTTGGCCCTCAGGAGCTGTTGTTTATACACTAACTTACTGCTTTTGGAAAATGCCAATTACCATTTTCAGGTCTCATACATTTACATTTATTCATTTGGCAGATGCTTTTACCTTGCAGTGAATTCAAACCCACAACCTTTGCCCTGCTAACACAATGCTCTAACAGATGAGCTACACGAATGACACAAAATCATAAGTCATACGAAACAAATTACGTCAGTTAGTTGAAAAAAAATAGTTCATACAAAAGACAGTGCCATTTACAGAAGTAAAGACTGTTGGTGAAAAACTTCATTTTGGTCTGGTCCCCACACAAACCCTGGGTTTCCGCTAAAGCTTCAGAAAAATTGAATATTGGAACTGGAATGAGTTATTTTGTTCTTGATGAATCATTATCCACTCACATATGTGAACAGAGACCAGAAGAACTTCTGTGTAACATCTGTGTAAGAAAAAAACAGGACTTCAATGACATAAGCATAAGTAAATGATGACTAACCATGATGAGGTACAATAGCTCCTTATAACAACACTATGGGAAAGTAACAACTGACTGGTCTACATTACTTGGAAAACTACCAAGTCAAAGATAAACGACTAGTAAAAAAAAATCTTTCAAGCTTTTTAGTGAACCCCATGTTTCTTTTTAGTTTCTGTGGAACACAGAGTAAGTTTTCTCTGTTTTGAAGGGGATGGGGGGTGTTGTACAAATCGCCTCAGGGGGACGTATTTTGTTACTCAGCTCTCCCTCAGAAACCAGCATTCTGCAGCACAGCCACACTGCCACAAGTTTTTCATCATGCATCTTCCAACTCCTGGACAACCACAAACAAGCTTCTAGTTCAAATCCATAGGAGCTTGTTATTTATCAGGACATATCGAATTTACAGCAACATAAAAAAAGGTTAAAAATAGACAATACACGATAAACAAGACTAGCAAAGGTTGTTTACACATAAAACCTGTCTGCCTCACGCACTCTTCACTCCTACGTGACCGAGTTAAGGCGCAGGAAAACACTGCGCTGTTTTCCGTGACTTGTCTGAGGAGTCACGCTTGCAAAGGGGTTTTGTCGCATGCATGTCAGAGCACTCGCGCAACAGCCGTGCAAACCTATTTCTGCCTGATCTTCCCTCCTTTCTGAATCTCTTTGCCACCCAAACAACATTGCATTACACTGATTTGCGCATGTACAATTTATTAATTAAAATTATTATAATTTTCCTTTGAAGAATCAATTGAAAATATACACAGAAATGCCTACTTTTGAAGCACACACAAATTGTTTAATGCAGCGTTTACATAAATAGCCACAATTTGTTTGCGCTAAGCATTTAAGCAGAACTTCAAATATTACCAAATTTTATGTGGAAATCCATTACCTTTCCCATAAAATAGTCGAAGTCATGCATTTAAATGTGGCCTTCCCAAATGCCCATTCAAATATATAACTTTCCTCTCCTCAGGGCCCTGCTACCAACAAAAATCAATCTGTACAGATTGGCATCACAGTAATATTTATGCATCAGTCTCTGAGCTAAGGCCAAACATAAACAATGAGGTCAGTTTACGGTAGAGACTCTTCCATGATTGGAATTTTAATTTAAAGGCACAGATCTACTGAAGAAACGCTTCCCACAAAGTACTAGAGGGAAAAAAAAATAATACAATTCAATTTTAAAAAGATGAAACCACACAAACAACTCTTGCATACTAAAGAGCAAATGACTCAAAACAAACTTCATAACACCTGTGCACACAAATATGTGCATTATGCGGCTTTTTACAACATTCACTTACAGAAAAACAAAGGCCAATAAAATCTCAGCATCTGGGGGAGACAGAGAGAGTATATAAGAGCGTTTTAAATAGAAATACAGATTTAAATGTCTATTTAATGCAAGTGTCTTCTCGTTTTATTCTGTAAGATTGCTGATGTCACAAGGGGGCGTGTCTTTTGTGGAACGCCATTTACTCACTATTGAGAACTGATTCCCAGTTATTTTACAGAGCCAAATGACTGGAAACCTCTTCTAAGTGACGTCTTCATCAATCCTAATACAAGCGCAAGCTGGGCTGGCACTTTCAAAGCTTATTTGCAATAACTTGTAACGCGCAAGCACACTATAAGACACTCCTCTAAATCCTGGTACATATGCTCTCCATGTCATATCAGGAAACAGTAACAGTATTAGAGAAGTTGATGAGCTAGCAGTCATGCTGTGTCGTTCCTGCAGTTATAAATACATGGTTCAGGTGAAATTTTTCTGGCAGACTCTTGTGGTTCTTATGTCTTAATACTCCACTCATCAAACATACAGTATGTAATCAACAGCAATCTTTGCTAACGTCTCGCTAACAAGCTGCAGTGCATCGCCTGCAACGCTACAGCTGCGCACGTTTTGCTGCATTATTTTCTCCCCCATCAAAGCACAGCTTCAGGTATTCTTTGAACAAAGGCTTTAGAAGGTGAAAAAAATGAAAACACTAGAAAACTAATGTTTCGCTGATGGCTGTGATGTATCAAGTTGAGATCTGTGAGACCCAGAATCTGTTGAGATCAACAATCGTTTCAAAACGATTCCTTTGTGAGAATTTCAAGTAGGTTTTGACCAGGAACGAGGTAAACTATGTCTGTAGACGACTGAGAAACAGAAAGTATGAAAAGATAGCTTCTCAAATCCATGTGTGTGTGCTGCAGAAAGCATACAAACCTGGAAAATGGGGTATAAGGTCCCTGAATGCAAGTATTATTATATTACAGATGTATCTGATGCACCCTTGAGCAGTTCTTACATAAAACCTTATCTTACCCTATATCAGATGAATTATTGAATTTCTGAAGCTACACTCACTCGCATTAGCAATTCAATTTTATAATTTAGTGGCTGACCTGCAGATTATTAGTCAGTGACTTTAGGAGCGCCATGACTAATGTACTTGCTGAATCTGAAAATGAGAACGCAGGTCCTGTTCACACACAGAAAAGTCACCCAAAGTGCTCCAAAGGTGAACACAGCAATCAAGATACAAAGACTGGGTGAATTAACCAAGTTCCAAGTGAAACTAAAAGAAAGTTCTTGCCTTGTAGGGCTGACTAATGAGTGTCACTGTAGACCCAGGTGTCAAAGCTGAGGAAAGGCAAAGAATATCAGGGAAGCAATGACATCAGCTTAAAGCTACAATATGTAACTTTTGTGGTAAAAAATTAACAAAGCATTTATTAAGGAAGTTTGTACAGAGCAGTGTTTAAAACACTCTCCTGACTTTACCTCAATTCACAATGTAAGACTATAATAAGAATTTGGTCAGATGTGATTTCAGTTTGGCTTCATTTGACTTTAAAAAGAAAAGCATGCTACACAATCTGGATTTTTAAGCAAAGCCATAAAAGCAGAAGTTACAGATTGCAGCTTTAAGGAAATTCATAAAATGAAGCACTTGAGCTTTATATATCTTATCCCCTAAAAAACATACATGCCTATTAAGGCATCGTGACTGATGAATATGCAAACCCTACTTCTTATTCAACTGAGATACGCAAGTGAGCGATTGCAAACATTGCTTGATTAAGTGTCAAATTTTAATGAGATGAGCTATTATCAGCGCTAACGTAATCTGAGGTTATTAAGGAGGCAAAAATAAATTAGGAAATAGTGAAATATTTAGATTTACAAGCCTCAGGTCTCAAATCTCACACGACACGCGTGCTTAAGAGCTGAAATCATTGATTTCATAGAGATGAATTCTATAAACTCTGGCGTGACTTTGAACCATAAAGGTCCACTTCCAAGGAAAACTTCTCCAGGGAATACATTTTCTATATTGCCATATATAGTTCACATTGTGATTTGATAGCCTGTGGAAATTGCTAATTTCCATTGCTAATAACAAATTCATGTGAAAGAGCACATCAACAATTTTAGTATGTTAACTAGAATCCATAGAAGCGTAATACAATTCCATCTAGTAACCTGACATTTCCAGACCAAGCGCATCACTAATGCTACAAGCTCGTGATATGATGGACAGTGTGTGACTGCAAAAACTATATTGATTTTAACATACGAGTTCTGTCCCATGGTTACATTGTACATATTCAAAAACAGTTGTTGCTGTTGCAAAGTGCATGAGGCAAAGAAAATTCACAAAAACACTTCTTCAAGCGAGTGAGGGAAAAAACAGATAACAGAGTCTGAGATTAATGAGGAAAAAAATCATTTCAACAGTGACCCAAAAAGGCCATTAAAAACTCCACTCAAGCATTTAACATTAATTATGACAGGCTTTCCATAAGCCTCCATGAAATTCAACGAGCAAAATGAGCCACAGCAGAAAGCAATTCAATAAAAGCTGAGTCAACTACAATCTCATTTCTAAATGCTTGTTGCTGCTTTTATACCACTTAACAGTATTTTGCTCAGAGCACATCATACAACCTAAACATTAGGGCAGCGTACTTCCCAATATATGTCTAAATCTAACCTTCAGATGGATGTTTTAAACTCCTTGTACAATGATAAAAATACCTTCAATTCAATGTGGTAGAAAAACTCTTAGCTGGATTCATAACACTATTAGAACGTCATTTCAGCTTTAACTGATGGGCAAAGACTTAGTAAATCCAATATATTCAGACTTCTGTATTGACAAGTGGCGTCCATTATTTCTTGAGAGCCGTGTAGCAGCACTCTGATAGATTAGCAGAGCTTTTTTTAATCAGAGGTTTTGCAGGGTCCAATCCCTGATAGCTCTAATTGAATGCCCAGGCTTTCCACTTCTCACAGAGACCACAACCTAATCAAAACACAGGGATTACAGACTGAACATGCGTCGTTCAAACGCACCGTCCACCATCTGTTAGATGAGGAACAACAGTCAACACTCGAACTCAACACTGAGCCATTATTTCATTGTTAGAATTAGGGGGAGATGTCAAACGATTTAAATAAAAAATACATTTTTTTTGTAAAGATCATAAAATAGATTGTTAGGCCTCACTGTAACATTTGCTTTAAAAACTTACTGTAATTTTTTCGACATTTTTATGGTTTTGATGACAGTCAATATAAAGCTTGACCTCTAGCTTACAGTTTTACATGTATTGATTTAAACTAATTCTCCAAAATGCATTACACATACCTATTAAGATATCTCAACTTGGTAGTAGTGGATACGGGGGGGTTAGTCTAATGACACTTTGGGAAACTTAATAGCCAAACAAATACAATAACATCAAATTAACACAAGATCATCACAATCCCAAGTAATTGTATATCTCAATCATGCTAAATATATCCTGAGTTTGTGATATATCACCCACTTACAGTCACAATTGAATGCAGGCATTGCAAAGCGGCTGGTATTAAAGCATGGAGCAGTTAAAAGCTATATTGAACCATAAAGCAAACCAACACTTCTAATACACAAGTATTTCTCTGCATTTCATATATAAAACTCTTGAAGAAAAACAACACGTTTTATTCTAAGGGTCAGAGAATGAATGTTATGAAACATCAAATTGACTGTTTTTGGTGCAAGAAGCCTTGACTAACATAATAGCTGGCCCTCAGGGAGAAAATAACATTATTTAACTAAAGAAACTGGAGTTTGGGATTTTCTTGTACCATGCAGCAAAATTGTTGTGAATGTCACTAATATTCACTTAGACCAAGCTGGGGGATGTAGTGTACAATGTTGTAAAAAACTACAATTAACCTGTGACCCGTGTTAGCACTAGATGAATCAACAATTACTTACTTATATATACATACATATACTTGCACTCTCTCTTCCCTATGTCTATATAGGCCTATTTTCTGAAGTGTGTGTGTGTGTCCATGTATACGTATACATTATATATA
Organism: Yasuhikotakia modesta; assembly: GCA_036877545.1. Lineage (NCBI taxonomy): Eukaryota > Metazoa > Chordata > Actinopteri > Cypriniformes > Botiidae > Yasuhikotakia > Yasuhikotakia modesta. The sequence continues at coordinate 11,445 of JBAJNP010008449.1, forward strand.
TATATATATGATAAAACATACATATCATATGTCAAGTTACACACCTACATTGTGGGGAAACTACTACATGCTGTTTAAAAATGGAATGAGAAAGATTTCTAAGTCCTTTGAGAAATCTAACTAAAGATCTGAGATTCTTTTAGGTTTCAATCATTGGTAACCTCATCACACATTTTTCTCATGCTAATAAGTCACAGTCTGTCTGATCAGTGCTGGAGATTTTTGCTTCCCTCCATCTCAGCAGGCAAAGCAGAGACGAGTTTGACAGCTTCATTAATGCCACAGATGGAGTCATGTATGTTCTGAATGCCATTCTGAATGTGTTTCCAGAGTAACACAGAATTGGCTAAAGCACATCTTATTATTATCTTGAGATCTATGGGACACTGCAGAAGAGTTAACCTTCCAGAAACATGAAAAGAAGCAGCTATTAACGTCGCAAGAATTCAAACCCTAAACATACCCTTTCGGACAACGTGTCAAAGAAAAAAATAGTCAGTAAGTGCAGTTTACTGCAAATTGTCTAACGTTCTGAGCAGTCGCCCGAATTAATATTCGAAATGTCAGTTTTTCAATGACATTCTGTTTGACGCACTGGTTACAAAAAGACAGTTGTATTGCTTTGCCAGCGTATATGAGGGCTGCATATTTCTGACATGACAACTCATGAATAGTTCCTCTATGGACTTTCACTGCACAAACTCCTAATCTTAACTTCTGGCTCATTCATTCTTGCCAAAAAATCACCCACCAGACACGGTCTTGAACTTTTTGCAACAGCTTTTGTGAATGAGCGCCGTGACTGTCAGAATCTTCTCACAACATACCAACCACGGTGGGCAACATGAAAACATACAAACCATGTTCCTGTCTGCATCATTTATTGACGTCTTTTGTTTACCTGAATGTGAAAATTTCATGACCCAAACACGAAAGCTTTTTGAATCACATTTTCTCCTCGTTTATGCAGGTACAATTAAATAGAGACTGAAGCTTTTAAAAAAAAAAAATCTGCCACTTTTTTACATTCACTTTCTGACACGGGCCTAAATTTATGTCATTATTCACTGATAATCATCTCCAGTAGGTTCTAAGCTAGCTGACTGAACCATTAATTCAGGAAGCTTGATACATCAGCCTGATTCATGAACAGGTCATTTCACCGATTTGGTGAACTGGATCAATCACTTTCTCTCTCAAGAACATGCCAAGGAGAGCTGGGACAGATGTAAAGACTTCCTCACACAAAGCTATCCAATGACTTCAGAATCCTTACAATATAGGGCATGATTCGCATGAACCAATCTGATGGTATTTTATGGTGATTTTGTGTCTTTTATGAACCCTGAAAAGCTTCAGTCCCCATTCATGGTAAGTGCATGCAAAAGAGGAAAGCCATGCAGGTTTAGAATGACATGCGGGTTTTTAAATGATCAAAAAGTGGTTCTGACATTAGAATATGAACCTGAGTAACACAATAAACAAGCGGGTTTTATGTTACAGTAAAGCAAAGAGTTCGGTACGGTAAGAATTATTCCATCTGCTCCAATTTATTTTAAGCCACAAGCTTCAGACCAAAAACAGACGAAAACTCTTTGTGTTTGTACCAAGAAGACAAACAAGTTAAAAAAATGAAATATAATGCAAAATTATTTATTAATTTGAAAACTTCATGTTAAATACAATCCAAATCACTGCAAACTACCAGCTTTGCCTGCAGATGTGGCTGTTTCTGAGCAAGTTTATAAAAACTCATTTTGCAAGCTTAATAAAGAAAATTAACTCTGGTAAATGCAGAATCCCACTGCCTGCGAGTATAATTGGAATAAAAAAAGTTCCCCGACAAATAAAGAAGCAACTGTGTTCGTGAAAGCTACGTCAATATAGCGCCGTCACTCGCTAATGTCCCATTTTGCCACTCGAGGAAACGCGCTAGCTCTCTTGTCCTTTTGATCAAATTAGCGGAGAGGTAATTTCACATCTGGGCTAAAAATCAGCACCACTTACTCTCTGCCATCATCAGCGGCTAATGTGTTTAATTTGCGTAATAACACACCACGCTGAGACTCCACAGGACTGTGTCACTTTGGAAAGATGAGGCTACATTTGATCCCTTAATAAAGGGCACCTTCAAACTAAAGATCTGCTCAATTTAACATTGAGCATGAGGATTAAGCGTAGCGTCTTGCTGGTCTGTGTCAGGGCACAAATAGCTGACCACATTGTTACATGTCCACATGCAGTTTTCTCCCAAAAACTATGACAATCATGCAGTCTACTTTTACATCAAGGATGTCTGCTCCTTTAAGATGTCAACCGTTAAGAACCAATTTAATCTCAGGCAAAGATTTTGGAGAATACTTCAAAGACAAGTTCTTTGTATTAAATAACTCAACTCCATTGTTTCACAGAGACACCGGTCCACGGCTGTGGCACCAAATTTTAATTTAATAACATATAATTCCTGCCTGGGCTGAGAAAGCATTAGGAAAGTGACAGAGGCTGTTCAATGGACAGTCAGGCCTGAGGGATGTTGGCTGGTGCACTGCAGGGGGATCCACAGCTTCCTGGCAACATACTGGCAACTACTAACATCATCTCGCTCACTCTGTCTTTCTCTCCCAAAGAAAAAAACTCTTAACTCCTAACAACCTCTATTAAACAATCTAATTCCACACTAGTGACAACTACTTGTGCAGCCAGCTGGAACTACCAAGACAAGCATATTTGCTTGGGACCTTAAACTCCATGTTTCGTGAAGCAGGACATGCGACAGTCTGACACTAAGTGCTTGTATTCTATTCAATACTGTAGAAACAGACTGGAGAGTACTTAGCATATTTTATTAATATTAGTCTGAACCTTAGTCACCTCTTCTGTCCTGTAATAAACAAGATAGCCTAACAAGAACACCGTGCCCTAGCTCACCAGATTATGGACATAAGAACAGATACCCCTATTAGAAAAATAACCTGAATGCTACTTAACTTTTAATACAATCATTCACGAGTCATGGAAACAAAAAAGAAAGGTTTCCTCATAAACCTTGGAACTATGTTTCAATAGCAAAGCAGGTTCTGCTCTAAATGCATAAAGCTAAGTGACAGCCGGCTCGTCCCCGTGCCAGGGCATATGTTAAGTAAGACACTTACTGTCCCTGCAGATTAACCCTTCTTAACTATTCTAAGAGTGGCTTTAAAACCATCAGTTTATCAGAAATAAAGATCCATTTGCTCTCCAAACTCGCCACACTGTTGCGCAGTCACGCAGTGCAACAAAATCAAAACGCGCGTCCTCCAAACGCACGCAGCCGCCTCCGGTGCGCTTTTTTACCAAACTTTCAAACCCAAAACGAATTTAAACCCATTCCCTCCGTGCGAACACATTTACGGCCAATTCCGACAGGATAAAGTCGCATTAACACAGAGTCTCCGTTGTTTGTCTCCACTGATCTGAGATTGTTTGCGAGCACGCCAAACACTAGACCCTACAACCTCCAAAAGCGCATCGGTGACGGGCAGAGCGCTATCCCTGCCAAACAACCATGAACACTTTCTGACACCTGCAAAACATTTAAAACGAGTTTCCCAAATCATCTTACCTTGTTGAATCAAAGCGATTGTTATTCCGACCAGGACGACCCAAAACACGGGACTCTGCATGGCGACTGGAGCAGATCGGGTCCTCTGGAAAACTGCGTGATTTGATTCTTAATCGCGACCACCGATTTGAAAATCCGGAGGTTTAAAGTGGAGTGTAGTCCCAGGAACTGCGAAGTGGACTCGGTCACCTACGCAGGCGCTAAGAAGTCCCTCCCTTCTTTCTCGCGGATCTAAATAGATCCAAAGAACCACCAAGACCGTGGTGGGCATCCACCTGCTGTTCTCATTTGTTCAGATATATGACCGTGCATTTAAAATGCACCGTTTTCCTGGTCGTATGTTTGTTGCATAGCCTACAGTTGTATGCAAATCGTGTTATTTAATTATATTAATATTTAATCCAGTTGTTGAATTACTACTTTGTTTTAATTGCATCCTGCATGTCACGTAGAAAATGAATTCACCCACTCAAAGGTCTCCAAACTGGCTCCTTATTTTGCAAGGACTCAATATGGTCTAACTTACCAGCTCTACGAGAGGCATGTGTAGCTTATTAAGAACATGACGTCAGTTCATCCTAAACAGTGAATTAGTTTAACAAATGTTGGCGTTTTACCAACATCCATCAATGCAAAACCAAACAAAACACATGGAAAACACTCAGCATGTGACAAACTGTTTAGAGTGAAGCGCCACGTCAAAAAACAAACAAATAAATATTCTTCTTGAGGACCCGTCAGGTGACTTTTAATGGTACATTTGGCTCTGAATGGGAAAAATCATTAACAGGCTCAATGAAGTGAAACTTTTTGTCATCTCCAATGTCTATGAAACCCTATAACACATAAAAGAAAAAATATTAAGACTCCAGGGCAATGCTCAGTCGAAGCTGCAAACTATTTGGCAGAAAATGAAATGTGGGTGAAAATTGATTATTTGACAATCTTGCTTAACTGAGTCCGTCAAGTCAGGGCGTAAGATGATTATATTCATTGACAGTCTCTGACAGAAACACACTGTCCACAGCCTTGATAACAAGCTTTATMYWRTCWTCAAAGCTTTGTTACTGATAAATGGCCTTCTGAGKCAGACTACACACAAAMCRTRTKMGTTATGTTTGACAGCAGACCTGTTCTTAAGTTGTAAACTAACTAAGCTTTTATTTCTTTTAATTTTTTACAGTGACTTAGTTTTTTCAGCCTCACGTCTGAGGTAACTTGGTGGGTTTGTATCAGTTCAGAAAATAAATTGGTTTCATATTTCAAGCACTGCAGACTGGCAACATACATCAATGTATCGTCACTCAGGGGATAAAACCCTTGCTGGATATAACCAGAGTTCAGTGTGAGTCAGTTAATCTATATAACAACCAAAAACCGCATTGTTAGAACGCACAGAGTATTACTCTCAAGATGAACCTGTCCTGAACTTGTAACTTCTGACAGAAGACACCATAACATCTGTCTATGGTGAGACCTACGGGACAAATCAGGCTACGGGACAGAAGGGAATTTTGTGATGGGGAGTGTTTGTAGAAACGTCTTTCAAAGTTCAGTAATGGGACACTTGAAACTCAGAGGGTCACCTTGCCCGCCCGGTGATCCTTTAAATCAGCGCCGTCTCGGCTGACCTGAGGACAGCCTGCAGCAGCCTTATCGGGAAAGTGACAAACACATTAGTCAGCAAAATCTCCTCAGATGTGCTACAGCTCCATCAAATAAGCTGTACTTCTTTATTTTGTCTGTCAGGACAGAAACTCAAAGCCGTGCTTTTCGAAGGTTGGGTCATTAGAATATACTGTATGCTCCATTTCAAACTCTTGTGAGTTGACTAAGTAGACAGCATTCAAAGACATAAGCAAGGCTGTTCCAAAGAGCATTTAACTTAATTATGCTGTGTTTTAATAGAGAGAGTAAGATTAACTGATAACATTAACTATATGTATATATACACACAAACATATAGATATAGCATAGTATATAGATACTATAAAATATACAATAGAACTCTACTGAAATTCATTTAGTCAAGTCTTCCATGCAGAGCATTCCTTAGAACACAGGTGCCTATGTAGGCAATGAGGCAGCTCAATAGATATATAAAAAAGAGCTATACAGCTACATTTACATACCTCACAGACACTTTTATACAAAGCAATTTACTTTTTCATAGTAAGTTGCACACAACCTTTGTGCTGCTAACACACTGCACTACCAGTTGAGCTACAGGAACACCACGCTGAGCTACAGGAACACCACAAGTATTTTGGTGACGTACCACAAGGCTTGAATTTTGTGGTTTGCTGTTATGTTTCAGCTTATAGTATTTTACAACAAATCCAATTACATAGTGAGTTCTGGAAATTGTAGAATTATGGTGCTACTATATTATTGAGTGAATGTTTTGCATGTGCATCAAATATCATCAGATGTTTCCTTTATTGAATGTTTTGTACCCTAAATAAATATTCCAAAAAGTAATTTCACTGACAAAACAAACAGCTGATTTTGGTGTAAAAAAATATTGCAATATTCGGAATAATGAGGTTTTGGGATCTGGCTGTCAGGAATTCAAAGTAGTTTTCCCTCAGGACACAAATAAAAAGTAGAAAAACAGAGAGGGGGGGTGACATTTCAAATTTAAACAAAGCTGAGCGATTTTAATATTGAAACTTTCTAATTATGGAGAAATGAATTCCTGTGAGATATTAATGTTGTAAAAAATATAGATTAGTTACTTACCTACACTCACCCACACATATGCACACATTGGCTAAGGGCTGCCCAGGAAACTGTTTGACTGCCATGTAAAGCAACCAATCACAGTTCGTTGTTTCAGTGTCATGTTTCCAGGTGGACCATTAAAGAACTCCACACACGTCTCCTGGACCGCCAATAGACTTCAACCAATCAGATGTTGACTTCAAAACTCCTGAAGTGTTCCCTGTTAAATATGCATATATATACATCAGATTTATCAGATTTGCGTTAGTAGTGTAAAGGTTGTGGGTTCGATCCCAGAGTAATGCAAGAATTGATAAAAAACAACAAAAAACATTTTTTGATTACACTATAAGGCACTTTGGATAAAAGCATCTGCCAAATAAATAAATGTAACACATTTTCCACATAAATAAATTATATATATATATATATGTATATTATATATTATATATAAGTGTATCTTATTGCTGGTTTAAAAGGTATCAAATTTTGCCTCAAAAAATAACATGAAAATAACTGTGACATTTGGTTTATGAATATTTTCCTATTATATAATATTGCAGATAATTCAAAAATGAGACATGCATTGGAAATGTACCATGTGAAACGGATCACGGCTTATTTCTGTGTCGGTTCTGTATCTGGGATGGAATTACGAGACCTCCAGGTGAGAATCTTAAGATGAAAGAATCCAGAATGTTCTACAAGATATTAACTCTTGGGGGCTTCAAACAGTATTAAGTGTTTGAGAGAAGAGAAAGCTGATCTAGACGCAGGTTTCTGATCTTTTCTCAAAATCTTCATCATGTTTTTCCTTGAACACTTTAAAGACATCATCCCTAGTAAATACACTCTGCCGTACATTGAACTACATCCATTGCAGAGATCACTCAGCTATTCCATCACTGAGACAAGGTGCCATTCCAAATGTTGATTAATGTTTAATTCCTGCTAGACAAGTTGATGGGATCCCCGGTTGCACTCTTGGGAGGTTTGTGCTGTATTCATCATTTTCATTGGAAATTAATCTTCAGAAAGGGAACGAATTAAGCAACATTTCTGATGTATTTGCGTTGGCCTATGACATAATACAGACCGTATATCACCACAACATCCACATAAATCCTGTAAAATAGAAGAAGAGGGATTTCAGTTGAGATTGGACACGGAATGAATGAGATAATAAAGAGAAAATAAAAGGTCATTATCTTTTGCTCTCAACAGTTGTTTTATTAAGATTATATAATAAAACAGAGCTCAATATTCATAACAAAGAGAGCTTGGAGAATTCATCTTACCCCGGTGAGTAAGTCAATTTAAAATGGCAGGAAAATAAAATCTAATAACATATATCTGACTTTGTGTAATAGATTTTTATCGCTGAGGAAGTAAGAGTTGACTACAGTTTTAGCTGTAAATTAAAATGTTAGATTCAGTTTAGAAGTCTGGACTCTTTCTGCATGGTTCCTGGGGTTATTATTCTGAGTTTTAAAAACTTTAATGACTTTTAAAGACTAATATCACTCAATGTCAATATGATATATGTCTCTGGAAATGTAAGAATTTTGAAGGTTTGATTGATTGTCCTATCTGAGGCAACACCTTAATGTTTTATCTTTGCTCAATGTTTTATCTAAGAGAAAGTTTTTAAAACTGATGCAAGACATTGGATAAATTTTTGCATATCCATTAAGTTTACATTATATATCTGGGCCTCTTCAATGGTTCATTATTCAGTATTTACATATATCTTTTATAGTTCCGTTCTTTATCATTACTTCTGCGATGCATTACCAAAAATCCGAACATGTTTGGTCTTAAAAACTTTATGGACTGTATTTAGGCATAGATGACTCTAGACTACCCCCTAGTGTTTTATACATAAAACACTATTACCTAACAACTAGGAGCTCATCTCAGTGCATAAGTTTTAATTTTAAATGTACGAAATGTATTATACTGTTAAAACTATTCATTGATAATAAATAGCAGTAAAACTATAAACAAAAATAAGTGTCATAATGAATGCTTATTAAAGATGAAAATCAGTCAGACGTTTGGGTTGCACTACGCACACATTTTTATGGAGCTTTGGCGCCATCTTCTGGCATTATTGGTGCATTATATGCGCATTAATATTCAGATTATCCACTTAACGTCTATATTTCAAGTGCATTAAACAAGGTAACAGTATCTCTACCATGGCCTGAGTTTGTAACATGCAAAACAGTGTGTGTGTGTGTGTGTGTGTGTGTGTGTGTGTGTGTGTGTGTGTGTGTGTGTGTGTGTGTGTGTAAGCAGTAGTGTGTAGTCTAATGTTGGTCAGGTAGTTAAAGGATTTTCTAACAAACACACACAGCAGTCACAGGGCTAAGTGAATGAGACAATGGAGGTCCCAGAACCCGGAGGGTGCATTAGAATCCTCTCTAGCTCAGTGTGTGTGTGTGTGTGTGTGTGT
>JBAJNP010008450.1:0-20226 GCA_036877545.1 Yasuhikotakia modesta
GCCATCAGTCACATGACAGAACAGGTATTTTCAGACTGAAGGCTGGAGTCTCAGTCGTCTGATCTCCAGCACTAAAACTTTCTCTCACTTCTCACATTCCTTCCATTTTAAATGTAATTTGGTGTAAATGTGTTTTTGTGATCATGACTTTATATGACAGACTCATTTGTGTTTTTTCTGGAGATTTGCTCTGCTTATAAAATACAGCACTACACTTTTCACACTGAGAACAACAGACAAAAGGAAAATTAGATGGAAAAATTTGTTTTTAACATTGTCATTCCAAGCCTGCTTGTTTCATTGGATTTAACTGGAGAATGTTTGCTACCTCAATTCAAATTCCACTAACATTCAGAAATATAACAGGAATGTAAATGGTGTCCGTTCAGTTGTGAATCTACGCAACACGTGACGCTGCAGTGAATAATCCAGAGTCTCAGGATTACAGTTTCATAAGAGCTTCATCTGCTTGTTTTGGTTTCATGAACGCATCTGTGATGCTTTAATACAGCTGCTTCCTAACAGAGAAGCTCCACAGATGTTTTCATTTTATTTTTGAATGTTATGATGATTATTAATTTCCCTCCTTCTCTGGGTTATACAGCGGATTACACATCTGCCCAAGACTCAGTCAATCCCCAGAGAATTAATCAGTTTAAACGTTTGTTCCCTCAGATGAGAGCTTCAGTCTGATGCCTGTAAGATGTCTTTAGAACAAACTTTCACTGATTAAACAAAAAATGTTGCTAAACCAGAAATTCATAGCAAACGTCTCAAAGGCGTCTCCACCATAACAAATGACTGAATACAAGTCTGAGATGAATTAAAATCTGTTTCAAAACACATAAAAATGATAATAAACATAAATATTTTAGATTCTGCTCCACTTTAAACAAATGTGTGCGCTATAAAGGTTCCTAAAGGTTGTTTGTCAGGCTTATGGTTCCATAAATCTGAGTTTCCTCTACAGAAGAAATCTTTAAGATTTTTTTTAGGATCTCAGTAGCAAAAAAACATCTCAGATCTGTGTCTAATCTGATCACAGGATCTAGATATGAACTCCAAAATAGATTCATGTTTCAGAAAAAACAAGTGAGAAGCTGTTTCCCATCACTGTTGTGACTGTTTAGCTTGTGAGAGTCAGGCTTTAGTTGTGACCTTACAGCGTTACATAAGAGAGGAACTCTCCTATTTGTGCAGCTGATGTGTTCATGTGTGGAGGTTTGATCACAGAGCAGCAGAGATCAGGGTGGAGCTGGAGGTCTGATGGAGATTAAAAGGCTAACGTTGACACAGGCCAGAATTAAGAGTAAATAAATGCATCCATGAAGATTAAAAGATTATGGAAAATAAACCCTGTGCAGTAAATTAGCCTGCAATATTTTCTGTGCTTAGAATGATAAAGAGTTTAAATAGTTTAGTGTAATTTTGAAGAAACTACAGCACATACAATACAGTAGAAATCTGGATCAATAGTTCACAAATTTTATTTACGAAAACTCAAAAGATAAAAGGTTAAAAATGGCAAGAGACATGAACCTTATTGCATGTATACCAGCACAAAAATAGCTGCAACAAACTCAGTTTGAGACACTAAACAAAAGCTCTCGCATGCACAATAACACGCCACCCGCAACAATGCATCATCGCAGTGTGGAGAAACATCAGACATGAGTCACGCGTGCCCTGAGCATTCGTTCACTGAGCGCTGGAGTCATGCAGAATAAATCCAGCCTCAGCCCTCCACAGCAAAGCTGCAGGTGCGTGCAGGTTGTTCACATGCATGTATTCATGCGACGCCGCTCTGATTGATGCATCCCTTGCAGGTGGTTCATTGTTCAAATATTTGTGAGCAGACAGCTGTCTGGTGAGATGAGAGCTGAGGACAACATGAGCACTTTTCTGATTCATCTTCACCTCATGATGATGATGATGCATCACCAGACCTGTGTAAACAAGCTTTAGGAGCAGCTATGAGTGACGTTCATACATGTGTGAGACATACATACAGACATGTATGAGACACACATACAGACGTTCATACAGACGTGTGTGAGACATACATACAGACGTTCATACAGACGTGTGAGACATACATACAGACATGTATGAGACACACATACAGACATTCATACAGACGTGTGAGACATACATACAGACATGTATGAGACACACATACAGACGTTCATACAGACGTGTGAGACATACATACAGACATGTATGAGACACACATACAGACGTTCATACAGACGTGTGAGACATACATACAGACATGTATGAGACATACATACAGACGTTCATACAGACGTGTGAGACATACATACAGACATGTATGAGACATACATACAGACGTTCATACAGACGTGTGAGACATACATACAGACATGTATGAGACACACATACAGACGTTCATACAGACGTGTGAGACATACATACAGACATGTATGAGACACACATACAGACATGTGTGAGACACACATACAGACATTTCTGGAATATTTAAAACAATATTTCAAAGCTCTTTTTATGTACTGGCTAAACACTTATGGGATTGCAAACAGCTCATCACAAACTTGAAGCTGACAAACACGTTTGTGACAAACTATATTACAACCCTTCAGGTGACAGTACATCTGTCTTGTGGGAGGAGTATATGTGGAGCCTCTGATGTAACAGTAACTTCATAACACAGTTGTTTTGGGCTCAGTGACCTGCAGCCCCCTGTCATCACTAATAAGCTCCGCCCCCATCAATTAACTCATTATCCTTAAACACGCTGAGAGGCCCAATTAACCAATGACATGTCTTATTTGTAACTCCCTTGACCAATCAGCTTCAGCTGCACAGTTTGAAGCAGGGCTATATAAGCAGGACATTGAGCAAAGGCTCTGATTCTAAGATCACAGATTAATAGCTGAGAAAACAAAAGAACACAAATAAGACAGAGAACAAGATAAATGAAGTTGATGTTTTTCAGGGTGTTTATAGCTCTGCTGTCTCAGCAAACAGTTTCGCTGAACTGGTTACAGACGTGAGTCTGATAACTGATGGGATCTGGTGTGTTAACTAATGACTAACCACCCGCTGTTTAGAGGCAACACAAGCCACAGTCTGTGCTAATGCATGTTCTTAAGAACTTCTGCAATAAACCGTTTAGCAATTTCTAATGTGAGTAACTCTATATTAAGTCCACAGAGTAACTAAATGAGTTCAGTTGACTCACAAACCATATTTTTAAAAGCAAAACCTGCTTGTAATTCAGTGAAACTCCTGTGATCTAGTTAAAGCCGGAGGTTATTGAGCTGAAACGCCTGCTGACTGCCACAGTTACTATAATTACATTCAAGAGATAATTCGATTATGACAGCGGTTATTGTGAAAATGATCAAATGATAAAGATCATTAAAACTGTACAATAATCTTCAGACCTGTGGGCAGACAGACACATTTTCAGCCTTTCAAAAAACTGATTCAAGTAACAGTGAAATATTTCAGGTCTATATTCTGATACATGCTCTGCTACAGCCACTGAAATCCTGCAGGAACGTGTTAGTTGTCTTCAGCACCGACTGTGAGTCCATGAGTCTTCAGATCAGAGCTGGGAACAGCAGTAAATTATTCTCAGTGAAATCTTTGTGAGAAGCTCTGTGTCAGTTGTGGAACTGACTGTTACTGCAGGATGGATGGCTGCTGTCTTCTGAGACATCCTGATCCAAATTTAGGTCCCCAACAAAAGTGCTTTACAGCTATAAAAGTTTTCCTTTGTTTCAGAATATTGAAATTTCACATCATATGAGAGAGCAGAAATTTACACACATTAAAACATGGGTCTTCAGCCCAGAGGTTCTGGAGGAACACGAATCACTGTCCAGTCAGTTCAACAGCTTCATTCCTTTTCATGAAGACTCTTGATTCTAGTTGCTGATGTAACGTGTGTTTGAGTCTGTGGTAAATCCAGAGACGTGTGAAGTTTCAGCACATAAACCTCAGAGAGACACATTAAAAATGATAATGTGGCGTTTGGCATAAACGTCAGTATTATATAATCAGAGAGAGAGCTTTTCATAAACCACATCTGAAAATCAAAGAATTGGTTGTATTACTTGAGATTTGATTTCATCTAAATAGTCTTTGATATTTCTTAAGATGACAAGAGTGTGTGTTTGAGACAATTTTAGGCTTTTTGTTGCTTTTTGTTGTTGTTGTGAGTGACAACAAACAACAACAAAGCACAACAGAGAATGTACAGAACCGTGAGAAAGACTAATACAGAAATGAGAAAATAATACAGAAAACCCAAATAAAACATTAAAACAACACATTATATACTGTAGCGCTTTCCTGCTCTGGGACATTGAGGCACGAGTCTGGAAATGAATTAGTTTAAAAGTATCAGAGATTCAGGAAAAACTCAAATACAGCAAATCTTCACAAAGTTCCCCTGCTGGGAATTTAGGGAAAACTGATTTACACAAGAGAATGAAACATGGATGATATACTAATAAATTCATTAAATTATCATGACATTAATCTAGAACATATGACACATTTGTGTGGAAATACTGTTTCTATCTGCAGAAACTGGACTTGCATGTATATATATATCAACTCAACTCACATACCGCCGCCTTCTGGTCATGAGAGGAACTGCAGCATTAACTCCAGCTGTGGGTCTCCATCCAGCGATCAGTCATTTATACCATCAATCCAGAATCAGATCCAGACATCAGACCTGCATCAGTGGGAAACTACTCATAAATATTCATTTACTGTTCGGATGTGTCAAATTCATTAAAAACTGCTAATAAACTCAATCACTGCTGCTGGTTCAAAACTGCATCAGTCAACACAAAACACACACTTCAGTGAATAATCTGAAACTACAACACTGAGGTGAATCTTTCTCCCATAACCACAGGGATTTATGATGCTATTCTAAACAAACAAATCATCAGCCACTAAAATAAACATCCATAATATAGCAGGTTTATTCCAGCCCTCCAGCTTCTGCCTGCAGCAGCTCTATAAATAAGATTAAAACTTCATTATACATTCTGTGGGAATATAATTCTCACATGGAGAAGCTGTAAATCTACTCTGATCTGAGACCTGGAGGTCTGATCTCACACACACACACAAATACAACGGTGAGCTTGAGTGTCTATTATTTCAACATTTTTAAGCATTTGTACATATATAATACATAGTGATGCATACATGCATGTAGTCGCATTTGTTCACGCAGCACAGATGGTGACACACGCAGCATTTTCTACAGCATGTAAACATTTGCTTATGTGAACAGAGAGCACATCAAATCACCTGCGTCACAGCCTGTTGTTGCCGTGGAAACAACAAGATTCATGATGTCACAAAGACACACACCTGGTCTCTAATGTCACCAAAAATGGATGTAATGTATAAGGCTTGTGTGACGTATGTTTAGTGTGGGGTGAACAGAAACCCGTGTGGTTTTAAAGTTTCAGTGCAAATCAAGACAAAACAATCTCAAGGTCAAAGGTGTCGTTTAATTTTCACATACAGATATTTATATTACATACACAGTAGCTTTACAATGTTGGGGGTTAACAGCAACACATCAGTGCTGTTTAAATCTTTCATTTTTTTGGTTTCCAACCATCTCATCTTGCATTTTGAAAACAGCCTGGAACAGGAATATGGGGTTAAATAATAAAAAACACTTAATAAAGAACCTCAGTTTCCATCTCATAGAAAACAGATCTGCTGCTTGTATTGCTTTGTGTGTTTTCTGTGACTGCACTGGTGTTGTTGTCAATTAAATATGCTGTGAATTTTCAGAAGACAGGAAGCGACATCACATCACTGTTCTGAGCCTCTGGTGTCTATAAAGAGTACAGTATTACAACAGTGTGAAACGTTCCCTGAACATTCAGTCCTGACACCAACATCATTTCAAAGTTGTCACACAATAACTGAAGCCATTCTGAGAAATACAAACTAAACTCTTTCTGTGGGTCACAACAGTGTCTTTTGTGGAAAAATAACCAGTAAAAAATGCAAGGCTGAGCTTCAGGTTTTCATCTGTCTGTTTAAAATGAAACATAATCAACAAATCTGACACAACGCAACAATTTACAATTAGTTTTAATTTTTTTTACAAAAGCTACTGTGTTTTTGAATGGATGTCCACCCTGTTGTAAAACCTGCAGCAGCGAAACCTCGCAGGTGTAACTGTCTGTCATCTATGGTGATGTGAGGTTTGTGTGAATGACAGATAGTTGCGTGTAACTGCAGTCGGGTTCTGGAGAGTTGAGGTACTTGATGAGGTTACAGATCCGACAGCTCCACAAACTCACCTGTCAGAACCACCATGTTTACTGGATTGTGTTTAATAACAGGAAACTGCATTATCTTAAAGGCACTTCCCAAACTCTCCTTCTAAATAAACTCCTGCTATGAATTATTAACTGTTAAATGTGTTTTATGATCAGGTATAAACAAGATTGTTCCTACCAAGCAACACAAATATGAGTTTTGAGGTGAGATCTGTTAGTGTTGAGGCAAACGAGGATCGTGAGACGGTGTGAGGACGAGGTACGTTCTTTCAGTCTGTTTTCAGCTCAGCTGGACTCACACGTTGACAATGAAACGACACACAGATCTGAGACACTGAGATGTTTTGTGAAGTTACAGCATGCAAGACTGCCGCCCATGAGGTGGAGCTTAAATAGGGTGGATATCACAAAGGCAGGAGTTTTGAAAATGATCCCTTAGGCACAAAACTCAGAGAATGAATGCTTGTACCTCCAAGGCTTCATGTAAACCACATTCACCCCTCATTTTGATTCCAACGGCTCCTTAAACGTTATATGAACAAGGATTCTCTATATCTGTAAATGTTATAATTAGCTTAGTTACGTTTGTATTTTCTCTGACCATGCAAGACTACAGGCAAAAGATGTGGTAAGATGCACAAATCCTCTCTCTACTGGCCCACAGTCCCACTCTGACTGTACACAATTACATATATACATAAAATAGGGACCACTGTACACCTTATATCATAACAATAATCACAGGCAGACAGCGGCCCTTTAAACACCCACAAACCGAAGTAGAAGCGGAACAGCATCACATTGGGAAAGAAAATGTGATTGTTTTTGTACAGTATTCATTCAGATAAAAGCACTGAAGTTATTCAGTATCTGTCAGTCTGTTCGCTTTACACAAATGTCAGATTTCCTCCTATTTTTATTCGCTTTAATTATTTTATTTTTTAATGCCACATGAAGGGATTCAAAGCAACTAGTTAAGATTTGCAAATATACATATTAAGACGTCATTTTTAATTTATGTAATTTAATAATACATACATATTTATTCGGTAACTATACTGCGTATCAGATTCACCGTCTGCAGACGGCGGGGTTGCGCAGGCACGCGGACAGTCACCTGCAGCACCCCAGCGGTCCGGCGGAGGTCTCCAGGCTGCTGTCGGTGTCGGAGGCCAGAGTCTGGTCGGTGGACATGGAGGAGATATCGTTACCGGAGGAGGACGGAGGAAGACTCTCGCTGCTGTTCACGGCTGCACCTGCGCTAAGGGAAGCAACGAAACAAAGAGCCGCTGATCGTCTGCAGACACACCATGTTCTCAATGAACCGTAACGCTGAAATAAATGTTGTCCATCACTAGGTGGCTCCACAAAGTCCCCATGGTAACGGGGTATTGTGGGATCTATGGTTACAATGGTGATGTAGGTATTAGAGTGATAAAAGCACATACTGGGGGATGCAGGGAAAGTGGTGCAGCGTCTGTAAACAGACGACAGGGTCATGTCTTATGCACAGAGAGTACCTGAGGGGGACGGCTGACCCTTAACCACGCCGTTCTTCGTCTTCTCCTCAAAGTTCAGCACCTCTTTATAGATGAGTTCTGCCAGACAGATCAGCGAAAACATCAGTCACAAAACGTTAAAACTTTCAGTTTTTAGATGTTGTGTTTTTGTTACTGCTTATTGTCCAAACACATTTTTAATATTTTAAATATGTTTTTTAAAACATTTAAGTAACAACTTAAAAACACTTGATATGACATGATATTATATATAGTTTAAAAAGTTCTACTAACATTTTGTCAAGAACACATGTAATACTGGCACAATCCTGTGTGTGTGTGTGTGTGTGTGTGTGTGTGTGTGTGTGTGTCTGTGTGTCTGTGTTTGTGTGTGTGTGCATGTGTGTGTGTTTGTGCATGCGTGTGTGTGTGTGTTTGTGCATGCGTGTGTGTGTGTACAGACACTGGGTTCTATATGAAAACTTTACCTTTCCATTCATCAATGGAGTGTTCCCTCTCATCCAACTGCTTATCATAGATCTGTGGAGGGGGCTGAGAGAAAGAGAGACAGAGGAAGAGAGAGAAAGAGAGAGAGAGAGAGAGAGACAGAGAGAGGGAGTTTAATCTTTCCTCAGACACCAAACATGTTAAACACTGATTACTATAACTGTAATGTTTTCTGTAGTCTGTCCTATCAGATGTAAGTATTACATCACATCTGGTCACTTGATCCAACCATGAAGATAGCAGGACTCATTAATCAAGCTTTACCACTGTGTGTGTGTGTGTGTGTGTGTGTGTGTGTGTGTGTGTGTGTGTGTGACAGAGAGAGAGAGAGCTGTACTCACTGCCTCCACCTCGGCCGGGTCGTACCACACATTGATGTAGGGGTGCTGCAGGGCCTCATCTACTGATATCCTCTTGGCAGGATCAATAATCAGCATCTTAGACAGCAGATCTCGCGCCTGACTGGCTGTTTAACACAACAGGACACAGTATTGTTTCACATTTTAAAACAAGTTTTACTGTCACAGTAAAAGTGGAGTTAACAAATGTGCAGCTAGCATCACAGTTTGTTATATACAGTAACATAACATTGTTGATTTCACACACAGTGATAATATTTCATCCTGTGGTTCAGTTTGTTCTTGCAGAGAAAACACACACCTGTCTCTCCATCCGTCTCGTCCTCCACATCTTGATACTGATTCTCTGCTCTATAAATAGTCTGATAGTCTCTCTCTCTCTCTCTCTCTCTCTCTCCACTGTCTGGAGAACCTCAAAATGGCTGACACTGATAGCTGCAGATCTCTCTCTGTCTCTCACTCACTCATTCTCTGACCTTATTTGACTCAATGCAATTTGTCATTTTAATAGGATTTATTGGCCTGACACAAACTTTTGTCTTATATAGGCGAAATAGAAAATGTATAATACATATGTGTGTCTTATTGTCTTATTGCATAATTGTAAGATTAAGCACCACCTATTGTAATTATGTTGTGACTGAACACAGTTAGCAGACGCTCGTACCCTTGAGTTTGTTGTGCTCTGAGTCGGCGGGAAACAGGCAGTCCGGGAACAGTTTGGGGAAGGTCAGTCCAGCGTATTTTGGCCTGTTTTCCACATAGTTTCGCACAGTTGGCTGCAGCTTCTTCATGAACTCAGGAGAGGGCGTGCCAAGCTGCTCTATAACCTTATTCCATTGGTCGATATCTGAATGGGGGTGGAGTCACAGAAAAAGCTTCACATCGTGTTTGAGACACACTGTGGTGTATAACCAGCCCTTCTGATGCCACTAAAACACAGGTCTCAAAATCATGACATGATGCTCATTATTATTAAACTACTGGAGTTCTTTAAAACTGAAATTTACAAGCAGGATTTGTATTGAGAATTACACAGACTGAATCATTATATATGTTTACAGCGCCGGCTCTTCAAAACTCTTCATGGTATCTGATGACTGGTCACTTTTAAGTGAACTTTAAATATCAAATCTATAGATCATTGATATCATAACTGATGTTATAATTTCTGCTGATGAAATGAGCTGATGAAGGATACAGTCTCTGCCGGGAAACAGGATTTTGTGTCGGACCATTTCACCCATGATGCAGCCCACTGACCAGATATCAACTGCAGACATGAGAGAACAAACACAGCGAGAGAGAGAGAAAAAGAGAGAGATGTGTGTGTTAATTACACAAACGATTATTCCACAGCTGTTCTGATCCGAGTGTGAGCAGAGGGAACGTTCCTCACTGGAAATCCATAGCCTGACCCTTCTCTCTCTCCATCTCTCTCTCTCTCTCTTACATAAACAGTCAGGCTTTAGCCCTTAACGTTATCTAAATGATTTTGTAGTGACATTAGCAGCATTTTTTATATATTTTAATACTTTTTCATATATAGAAAACATTATTTTATGTAAGTTGTTAAAACATGACCAATCAGCACTGACCAATCAGCACGCGAGACTGTGATTGGTTTACCGTTCTCTTTGTAGCCCATGCCCAGAATGACCTCTGGGGCTCTGTAGTACCGCGTCACCACGTAAGGGGTCATCATGAAGCTCGTGCCAGCGGTCCTCGCCAGACCAAAGTCCAAGATCTTCAGCGTACAGTCAGATTTGACCACAATATTGCTCGGTTTCAAATCCTGCAAGAGAAACCAGCGCCAGTGGTGAGATGACAAAAACTGTCCCCGGTTATTCAATCAACAGTTTCTAAATTAAACTACTTTAACTGAAAAGCATGATTGGTAATGTAATGTTAAGCTAAGCGGTTTAACATTGTGCAGATGATTCACAGCAACCAATGGGATTGAAGCTCCAGTGCATTAATTCACTCTCAGTGTAAATTCACATTCAGTGTAAATTCACTTTCAGTATAAATTCACTCTCAGTGTAAATTCACATTCAGTGTAAATTCACTTTCAGTGTAAATTCACTCTCAGTGTAAATTCACTTTCAGTATAAATTCACTCTCAGTGTAAATTCACTCTCAGTGAAACCAGTTTAGAAGTTTTACCCGGTGGATGATGCCGGCTGAGTGCAGGTGTTTGATTCCACACAGCATCTGATAGAGAAGATAAGACATTCTCTCATGGTCCAGTTCCATCTGAATCACCTGACACAGATTCGCATCCATCAGCTCCATGACCAGATAACTGGTGGAGGGAGGAGTTAACGGAAATGTTAGAGAAACGTTCTTATAACATCTTATTATTGTTATTTATCTTAGCTGTAAACTGTTTGCTGGGGTATCTGTAAGTTTAAATGTTACTCACACATCTTGAAATTCCTCTAAGGACTTCTGTGGCGTGAACACATTTAATAAACTGATGATCTGAGAAACAAAAAGAGAAAATGTAACAAAATATGTCAGAATGTGAGTTTCACTTGATTATTAATTACAGACAGACAGTTTCTGTGATACAGAGAGAGAGGGAGAGAGCATTGAGCACAGCAGATCTGTCAGTAGCTTTGGGAACTATTAAGTAGTGCATTGATGATTTGAGTGTGTGAAGGAACCTGCAATTAATGTTTCAAACACAGGTGGCGGTAGAGAGATATAACAGACATTTGTTCTTGACTGAACACCAGTTGTTGAGTGATAACACCTGACACTCACGTTTTTGTGATTGACACATTTCATAAGCACCAGCTCTCTGTACGCTCTCTTAGCGTGAGTCTGGTTCTGAAAGGGTCTACTGAGTTTCTTAATAGCCACATTTCTGTCCAGGACTGCATCATATCCAGCACTGCAGAGGGAGAGAGAGACAGAGAGAGAGAGAGAGAGAGAGAGAGAGGCAAGGAGAATTATTGTTAGTGAGAACAACATGGAATAACAACTGAATTCTGGCCTGTATGTACAGCATTGACAGTGATTTAATCTGAAAACTCTTCACTGATTGGTCACTGGTTCTCAGCATCTGTGGATGGAGGCGGAGTTTGATTGTGGCAATCAGGAAGGGGTTAAACTGGGAACCACCCCCTCTCTCCCACATTCTCATTTCTCTCCTTTTCTGCCGTCCATCACCATAAACTCTGAGTGAGACACAGCTCTCCATAAAAACACAGGATTAGAGCCAGTGTGTTCAGTCTGTCTGTGTTCAGTGTGTGTGTTCAGTGTGTGTGTTCAGTGTGTGTGTTCAGTGTGTGTGTTCAGTGTGTGTGTTCAGTGTGGTTTAACACATTCTTAAACTGTGAACTGTAATTGTATTACAAATGGTTGACATTAAGCTTAAATGAAACAATTAAATTTCATGAAACAAATTCATCTTCTGGCCAAAGTCAAGCACTAAATGATGTGACTATTTAACTATTTAACTGTTAATGAAGCGGAGAGGGCAGTGCAGGTCTCGGCTGTCCCTCACAGGATTGTGGGAAATTAAAAACAAACAGCTGAGAGTTGCTGGTCACACCATGAAGGAGATGTTTCTCCTGTAAAGCAGGGAACTTAAGCAGACGTGTCATTTAAGCAAAATGCATGAAAGTTTTATTTATTTATTATAGTGCTGATGTGTCCATGGAAACGAGGGAGATTTTTTGGTTACTGGTAGTCACAGAAACATGCATATATACAACATAACAAATGTGTTAAGAAACTACAATCACAGCCCGTCTGACGGACACACAAAACGTTCTGTGACTGGACAGTGGAAAGCATGACACAACCTCTGACAGCCAGAACTGAAACTGAAGACAGTCTGAGGAAATGAAACACACACTCATGTAATTAATGTGACAGGAAGTTGATCACATCTGACAGCTGCACACGCGTTTTACTCTCAGCTGTCCAACCTGCTTAGCCGACATTCTACGCATGTTTCCTGTTAGTTGGATCTATGCTAAATAAACAAACCTGCCCTGCAAAAATCATGAATGCTTTTTAAAAGTGTTTTAAAAACTGCTGTATTTCAAAGAGCAAAGCATTATGGGTACTCACCACACTATTCCCTGAGCCCCAGAACCGATGGGCTTTAGATTTTGGTAGCGTTTGAGGACGGTAAAGGTAGAATCTCCTACTTCCACGCTGTAGAACTGGTTGTCAACTTTACTCTTACTCATGTTGTAATGCTGGGCAACGTAAGAAACATCAACTTGTTTACCAAACCCCTGTAGAAATAAACAGATTATGAGTGAAGAACATCAAAACAGAACCTGGTGGAACAGTTCTATGATCTTAATAAAATATACAGTGTGAGGAAATACAGTTTTGTTTTGTCTCTCTGATCTACAGTGTAAAACCAGATCAACTGAGTTCTCTCAGATGATTTTGATAGCTGAGACAAATCAAACACTATTAAAAGGTTCTGTTGGACTCGAGTCAGAGAGCAAAACTCTGGCTAACGTTTCCTTAAAGTTATAAAAATGTTCCTAGAGCATTCAAAATAGTATTTTGTTACTTAATGAAACGTTAAGGATACATTTTCACAACTGGGAAGTCTCTGTTCAGTCTGACACAGTTATGTGAAGTTTTAAACTGAGTCGTGTTCTGAATACATGCACTTATTATTAAAACACTTGCATGCATGTTTAAAATGATGAGAGTGTGAATGAATACTCTACCTTTGAACTGATCTGTATGGAACACACACCTGACAAAAGGCTATCTTCACATCCAGAACAGGGGCACTGCAGTTATACAAGAAATGTCTGTTCATAAATACCTGAAACACAGAAAGAATCGCTCCGGTCACAACTAAACGCTGAACTGAATAAAATACTACATTAGCAGAACGTTTAAACTGTGCATCACAATCAACAGGCATGGAGAGAATGTGTGTGTGTTTGAATAAGACAGACATACTACTACTACTACAGACAACTACAGCAATATAATATATTGACTTGATATATCAGGAAATTATTTACAATACAGTTGTGTGTTAATGTTAATGCATCAGCTATGTGAAACATGTACCGGTGCTACATTCATAAAGCTTCAAACATCTGATTTGATCATGATTTGAGTATCGTGTCGTCATTTATGGTTAATATTGATGCGCTAACAGCCTGTTACCATGGTGACAAACAGATGTACAGCATTGTCTCCAAACTGACTTACAGAGACATGAACGAATCTCTCGAGACATACAGCCATTATCGCCCCGATCACCAAAGCTTGTGGTTCCATAGTAACATACAGTATTTTACCTGCTCTTTAAATAGTGATACAGTATTTATTAAAACTGACCTTCACACCCATCAGGGTGACATGAATGTAGTTTCAGAACCAACTCGCTCACACTCAGTTCACTAAACTAAACGTGTGTGTGTGTGTGACCCAGATCAACAGTAAACTATCACTGAGACCAGACAGAAAATAATCAACATCTTCCTTCACTCACAGTCTGTTTGTTTTATTTCTAATAATCATTTTTTGTTTGTTTCACTGTTTGTTTGTCTGACAAGAACAATGTTTGTAGGTTTGTGATTAGAACAGAAATGATTTTTAATTATAATGTGAATCATGGTTGTTCTGCATCTGTTCTGTAATTGCTGTACTTTCATAAACTCCAGTATCTGAGCAGATATAATGTGAGTGTTTTGAAACTGTTATTTCTTTTAGAGAGCAAGAGATTTAATTAGTGATTTGTGATTGACTTGTGATTTTTTCATCTCAAACTAAACCAAATCAAATATTAAAAACTTTAGTATGAATTCATATAAACTCATCACATTTACCCATTGTTTTAACTACAGTCTACATTTGCTTATGTATTTAAACAATTCATCTCATCAGTTCAGCTTTAATTTCTCCTAAGCAATTTTAAGACAAAATCTGAGGAAACAAATTCTCTGTGAAGGAATAGCTGTTCTGTTCAAACTGACACTGAACGACAGATTTCTGTCTCTCTCTCTCTTCAGTGGGACGGCTTTTGACAGGTGTCTGTTTCCTGCAGCATGGAGGCGGAATAAACAACAAACTCCACCCACAAACATTTAGTCAAGATTTCTCTATTAATCGCTGCTTTCATTACTTTCTGCAGTGACGAGTTTCTTGGCAACAGCCACAAAGCTCAAGTAGTCAACAGTCAGTTTCTCCAGCCCTGTGATTCAGATGTTATCCTGTCAGTCATTTGTCTCGATCCAGATGATAACAGAAGAATTGAAAACTCATATTTAGCTCACAATGGCAGATGCTGTGACATCCAAAGTAAATGTCACTCACTGTTCTGTGAACATTAAATCCTTTTTTCTGTGGCAACAGCAGCCTCTCCACAGCACAGCATCCCTGAAGGGCTGAGCCCACGCAGCCAATCAGGAGAGTCCATCACGTGGGCATAACAGCAAGCTGTCAGATGTGCAACTGCTCAGCAATATTTGCTCTCTCTCTATCTATCTAAAAATCTTTAAGCCACTGACCTGCAATAACCTACAAACCGTTTCACACATTCTCATAGCTGCAAATCAACAGTGGAGGCCAGACGGCACGCCGGCCTATCGATAACAATGCAGAGGAACTTCCTATTAAAGAAGGAAAGGAAATGTGTGTGTGTGTGTTTACAGGTCCTGAGTTTATGCTTCTGTGGTGTTCATATTGTTTGTGTTGTTTTCTGCTGCACATTTGAGCCATAATTCAGCTTACAAGCATCATATAAATCTCTCTCTCTCTCTCTCTATCCATGGTGCTGTGAGAAACCAGAAACTCTGTCAGCTCAACATAAGCATTTTATCAAACATCACAGCTCACAGTGGCATGAAACCACCTCACTTTCACTCGCTTGTGTGACATTTAAAATGAAACAGTACAAGCAGATCTGATATCAAAAGCAGAGGCTGATCTGAGCTCCTGTGTGTCTCTGACAACAAAACAATCACTTTCACTTACATACACTCCATGTCATTTATCACTGCCATCACATTTAACACAAATCACCGATCGGTGCTTCTCTAAATGTTTGCGGTGTTAGTACAGTACAGTACAGTACATTCGTGCAGTGCTGTTGGATTTGCTGCTGTTGAGAGACATGATTATATAAGAACAAATTACAGAGCACATCTAATGAACAGTTCTGTAATGATATAAACAAACCCCAGACCAATCACAGCACCAACTGTCCAATCAAGACCTCTGAAATATAGAGACTATAAGGACTTTAAGGCCTGGAGAAAAGGATCATGGGAACTTTAGGGTATTTTAATAGAATGATTTGTTATATAACAGACCATCTAAAGGCAGGAAACTTCTTTCGGTTGAAGTCTTGATGCCTTTTGAAGTGAAGCTGAAAGGTCGAACATGAAAGTACAGGAGTCACACATTTTATTCCTGCTTCCGGCAAAACTCAATACCAGCTGCCTTCATTTTAAATCTCAAAACTATCAGCGTGAATGTGGAACATTTTCCTCCAGTGCTGAAATTTCATCAAACACAACAGCACTGAAAATAAACATTATTTAAGCGCTTACAGAAAAACACGATAAACGTTGTGGACGCCTGCGGTTGGAGCTGGGATCCACAGTAATGAACATGAGAATCTGTTTCATGCTATATCCCAACAAATCCATCTTAAATTCATTTACATTAAAAGAACCACAGTGTCATTATTATTATAAAAATCACTGAATAAACAAACAAACAGGATAAAACAAAAGCCTGAACTCTTCCAAGAAAATAACACAGAAATGAATCTTTCATGCGTTAACTCTTAAGATTACTATTTATAAAGTCTCTTTAAATGGATCATGACCTTTTTAAAACATCCCTGAAAATGAACCAAACACAAGCTAAGATTGGGTGTTTAAAATGCTAATACTGCCACCAATACCAACAGATCGCTAATGTTTAAAGTCATTAGAATAGCAACTATTTTCTCAACCTCATTACAAACAGCTTAGGCCTGTAACACACAGATGTAGTCACACAATGTGGACCTGCGACACAAACATTACAACACTGAGACGGCTTAACTGAACCAACACAATCACCCGCAGACGGACCCGCTACTCGCTGCAGCACATCAAATATTAAATGTGTTTCCTTCACCGCATGACAGGGGAAAATGATTTTTCTAAGATTCTGTCCCTACGTTCAGAGACCACAACATTTTCAAATATGTCATTTGTACTTCAATGTTAAAGCCACTCAAGGGCATAAAAACTGATGCAACATCAATACAAACAAAAGCTACATGACAAACAAGCAAACGAATGTTGTGATAAAACCCCGTCTACCATTTTAAACACACAATGACTGCTAAATGAATTCTATTTACAAGGTACCATAAACATTACACTACGCTACTGCGAGAACATTTGTGACAACAGAGATCTTTTAGAGAACATTAGCTAACGCTCTGAGAATGTTTCCTGTGGGCTGGATGATGTCAGTTTCTCTGGGCTTTTCTTTAATAATTTATTCTCACAACGGCTCTTTAAAATGTCAGCCCACCTGGAGAAGAAATGAGTTGAGATGATCTGCTCACGCTGAAGGCCGCTGCTGTCATTACAACATACAGACACAATGTAGAACTGCATATGTGTGGAGAGACGGATTGTGTGTGATCGCCGCATGAATGTCCCTCACCATCCTGTTTTACTCGTTCCCAAATCCTGGCCCATTTCTTTTCTACAAGCACTGCAAAATGTAACTTAAATGGGACGTTTAAAAGACATCCATCAATCCAGCAGAACAGATGTTCAGCTGCAGCTGAATAACTGCCTTTCAACCCTAAGTGAGAATGAATGACAGAAATGAATTATAAAGCATGCAGGTGAATCCCACAATCTCCAGAACACTCTCACCACACATCAGCAGTCACATATCTAATAATGACACCAAATATTCCCTGTTATTACAGAAGAATCCGGTAGCGTTAACAGTACAATATTGTTTTGACTCTAGAATATATGAATTTACATGAACTAAATCCAAATTCAACCAAAGGCCTGTTTTCACACAGGACGGACGTGTGATGCAGGTCGACAAGTGATGCGGTGAAAAACACGGATGACATGCGCTCATATCGCACAAACACTGGAGACACTGGGCTGCCCGTTTCCGGCGTCCCGTGCTCACCGACAACCGTGACCGATCACATATCGTTCCTTCCTACGGACCCGCGACTACATGAACCTTCCAGCAATCAATATTCATCACCCCACCCTTCAGGCTCCGCATCAGCATCTGCCACCGACCCACCATTCCGTGCCAGATGTCCGACGGTCCCGGTCCGGTGTCAGTCCAGTCCTGTTCAAAACATCCCGGCAGGTGACGCTCCTAAAGATCACTTTGAGGACGAAAGAAAAGGTTACAGGAAATAAGAGCAGATGAAACGAACACAGAGGGACTGACGGCTGGCTTGTGATGCTGAATCACTGCGCGCTCACCGTCTGGCCACCATTGTGCTGCAGGATGCTGCGTGTACCATTATGGATCCTACCAGCTTCGGGATGGGAAAGGGGGTTGCGGGAGGAGGGTTGCCTTGGCAACCGGTGGGAGCCGGTGATGACGTCAGAGCCCTGCGATGCCCCGTAGGGTTGGAGAGAGAGGTGCGCTTTTACGCACATGACCGCAGGTGGCAGCATTTCACAGCATCCGGATCATCTGATTCAATCCATCTAGCAGTTCAAATAAAGATCATTTTCCTGCGTATTTGGCCGAACGCAAAGAAATCATTTCACCTGATTTCCGCCAGAGGGCGAGTCCTGCCCTGAAGACAGCTCTCATTACTTTAATGGACTCAGTGCTGTTTGTGGGTCACTTTTGAGTTGTGTGCAAACTGTGTCTAAATTGTATATTTATTTGTGCTGCTGAGGCTGTAAGATGCAAAATATTATCCAAATCTTAGTTAGCGTCCAACCAAATATCAACACACATCAATAATCTCAGTAAAAAAAAATGATGTAATTTCTTAAGCTGAAAATCTTAAATCAATGTAAAAACTTTACATTAGAAGACAACGTGAGAAATGTTTGATCTGAAAGCTACATGCACATGTAATACTGCTTAAAAGCCACCGGGAATTAAAAGTGCATGAATCAGACATATGAGATCAGACAGATTAAACAGTATTTAGCTCCTGCTGACTGCTGGGTCTTTAGGGCACAAAATAACGGCATTTAGCTGATCTGTCTAAAGCCTTTACAGTGTTTTGTAAGGAAGTCTGTACTGTTGGGTCAGACTGCTTTACTCATTCTCAGATGTGCATCAAAACTGCAGGAGAACCATTATTTGCAAAACCAGGGCAAACATTTACCAGACTCTACCAGACCCCTTCCCTCTTCCTGTACAGCATCTGAGGGTTTAATGGCCCAGTCTGCGTTCAGATCCAATGCCCTTTAGATACAAACCACCAAACACTGGAGGAACATTCAGACCAGGGTTAGATGAACGGCCAGTTTGCTGCTGAGATACAGATTGACCAACATCTTTCACAACATCTCAATGTTTTCATACTGATTAAAGCAAAACATTCTATGATAATAATATGAAGTGGCTGTAACACACAGTCATATAAACACTCACACTCATGACAGGACTTCAGGTCTTCATACACATTTTTAGCACAATTATATTCTTTATGTAGAAAATAAATGTTTCTTTTACTTTAACCGCTTCCGTTGCTCTGTGTTGCTGATGCTGAACTCATATTCTTCATCTGATGTTTTTCTCCTCATAATGCTGCTCCTCATCCTCTCTGATCTCCTCCTCCTCTCTGATCTCCTCCTCCTGATGCCCCACTTTTAAAGGTGGGCACACCAGGCCTGAAAACAAGAATCTTGTGGTCTGTTTAAAATACATTTCACCGGACTGTGAGGCTGTATCACACTGCCTCACAGTGACATTTGGGTCACTCGAACCCTGTTATTTGTGGCTTGAAACTCCATGTTTTCTCTTTTAGTCATTTGAGTGGCGCTACCTCGGTTTCTCTAACACACGCCCTTTCTCCAGACGTGTCACTTATATATCTTACACATTAAATAAATACCTGTAATGTATTTATTCACATACGTGAAGACGCGCACCTGAGTACTGTACGCGCATGCGCAGATCGCTCGCGCCGCCTTTCACCTTTCAACTTAACAGCTTTCACTCGGTTTCCATAGAGACGCTTCTTGTCGCTAGTTTCGCGGTTCCCGCGCGGGTGGACGGTGACCAATCAGCGGCGGGGGTGCGGGCGTCTGGACACGCCCACTTTCAGTCAGCAGGACGATGACACTGAACTTCCCAAGTCAACGCTCGTGCGTCGCGTCTGCGCGTCACATCGCGTCACATCGCGTTCAACGAGACCATGAGTCTCACGGATCTTATGAGCTGAGAACCGGAGTCAGTTTAATTCGGTTCGGCTGCTGGATGTGATGCGGGACTCGCTGGTTGCGAGTTGGAGTTTGTGATCCGAATTCACTCCGGGAGGTGAGTTCAAACATAACACACATAACACACTTAACACACATCACA